>PVIJ01003675.1:18312-58620 GCA_004024925.1 Scalopus aquaticus
CCATAAAATTGGCTAGCAGGCATAGTTTCTAAAGATAATGATTGACTACAAAAATGAGGTAAAAATAACAGGATACATATTTTTGTTAAGCACATGATTGATTACATTTTGTTTACAATCAGGTGGTTTCTGGGGAAAATATTTTTTGCTTAAGGTAAATTTTCTAAGGTATGAGGTATAAACATAATGATTAACCTTTTCCCTGAGACTGGAGCCTAAAAGGTGATAGCGTAATGTCCTTTTTGCCTGGAAACCAGAATCCAATCAAAGGAACCATCTTATTCCAACTCCCTGAAGTGGTTAATCACAGAAGCCATCTTATGCTGATTCCCAGAAGCAGGCAGGGGACTGTAAGGCAGGGGGAGTAAATGTTTTTGTCCAGGACACCAACCCGTGATCAGGCAAGAATGTACTTACCGAAGGAGCAGCTCGGCACCTGGACCCAATCATGGGGTCTTAGGCAATGGAGAGGTTAGGTATGCAGGCATATCTTAAGAAAGTTATAGGTCTAACTTAGAAAATATTTGTGAGTTAAAGTAGTTAGGGGAAGAGATGTCGCCTCTTGGCTACCTAAGGAACTCTTCCTTGAAGGTCCTAGCTCCGTGCTGCGCCTTCAGGCAACTCGGGCGGGCCAGGGCGCAGCAGGTAGTGATGCTGTGGGTATGTTGATGGACATTGTCCCTAGAGATCCTCTCCCTCTGTTTTAACTCAGAAGGTGGTCGTGTGGTCCCTGGCTTCCAACAGGTGTAGGGGCTGTGCTTTCCCGGCGACTGTGATAGTCAGGGAATAGTGGTCCCAGTTATGGCTTTTTTAAAAAAACCAAACAAACCAATTTGTCCGCTCAAAAAATCCTTTTGCTAAAAACAAGCTTCACAACGATAAAATATGTTCCTCTACCCATCTTTCTGACCCAAGTTGTTAATGAATTGAAAACAAACAGCAATGAAAGAGAAACTGTGATTAAGAAAAGTAGGGTTGATTCTACATGGCAATCTGTTAGAAGTAGGAAACTCCTTTTTGTACTACTTATTTAATTTTTTTCTTTGGACTTGCTGTAATGATCATCTAGAGGAGTATTTGTGTTGTGTAGTACAGTCACCAGAACACAGCATGTTGGAACCAACACCGTTTGTTAAGTCCAGAGAGAGGTGAGCGCTGGCGCACTCTTATTCTTTTGACGAGGGACCACATTCTTCCACATTTCCCCTCAGTCACATGGCCCAAGTCCAGGTGCCGTCCTTGTCCTGTGGGGAGCACACCGGCTGGAGATGTGCTCAGTCCATGGGCCTCACCCCCTCCCCACCTCTCTGTTACGGAGCAGCAGCCGCCTCAGTGCCCCCTTCACTTCCTTGTTCCTGAGTGTGTAGATCAGGGGGTTCAGGAGCGGGGTGACAGAGCTGTAGAAGAGGGTGAGGAACTTGCCCTGATTCTGGGCAGAGCTGTTTCCGGGCTGCATGTACATGTAGATGATGTTTCCGTAGAAGAGACACACGACAGTGAGGTGGGAGCCGCAGGTGTTGAAGACTTTTTGTATCCCTGACGCTGAGCGGACCTGAAGCACGGCCCTGACGATGCAGCCGTAGGAGGCCAGGATCAGGACCAGGGGGGTCAGCACGATGACCACGGACAGGACAAAGACCGTGGCCTCCACCGCGGCCGTATTGACACAGGCGATCCTGATCAGGGCGGGCATCTCACACAGGAAGTGGTTCACTCTGTTGTGTCCACAGCGGGGCAAGTGCAGGGTGATAGAGGGCATGACCACAGAGTTGGCCGCCCCACAGCCCCAGGCCACGCACACCAGGGCCGTGCAGAGCCGGGGCTTCATGATGGCCATGTAGTGCAGGGGCCTGCAGACCGCGACGAACCTGTCGTAGGCCATGACGGCCAGCAGCAGGCACTCCACAGTCCCCAGCCCCAGGAAGAGGCAGAGCTGGGTGGCGCAGCCCGCGTAGCTGATGGTCTTGTCCCGCCCGCCCAGGTTGTAGAGCAGCTGCGGGATGGAGCTGGTGGTGAAGCAGAGGTCCAGGAAGGAGAGGTGGGTGAGGAAGAAGTACATGGGCGTGTGCAGCTGGGGGTCCAGGCGGGACACCAGGATGATGGTGGCGTTGCCCAGCAGGGTCAGCAGATAGGCGATCAGGATGGCCACGAAGAGGATCCTCTCCAGGCGGGGCCGGTCGGAGAAGCCCAGGAGGACGAAGCCGCCCTGGGCGCTGTCGTTGGCCGCCTCCATGCCCACGTGCCTGCGGGGCTGTAGCGCGGGAGAGGGCCGCGGGAGAGGGGCCCTCACTGCGGGTCGGGCGCGCCCCTGTGCTCCTCGACGTCGTTCGTGCCTCTGGCCGCCGTGGCAGTGCGCTGCCCTGTGCCGGCCGTCTGCAGAGAGGGACACCGAAGCGGGTTGTGTTGAGCAGAGGGCGAGGGTACGGGGCGGGGGGGCAGAGCCGACGTGAGCCCAGGGACAGGCTCCACCCTGGTGCCCGGGGCCGGAGAGGCACCTGCAGCCACCGGGCACGTCTGCCCTCTGAGACCCCGTGCCGGGCTCCTCTGGGCCTCGACCCCTGCGCCCGGCCCTCCCTGCACAGGTGTGGCGGGTCCGTGCAGGACGCGCTGTCCGCTCAGCGCCCGCAGACCCCGCACGTCCGTCCCCTCGCACCGGGTCGCTGTCCCGTTCCAGGGGAGATGATGTATGAGACGGTGGAGTATTTCAGATGTCGCATATACTTCCAGCTACTCCATCATTTTGTCTCCTATTGAAGAAATGGAGTATTTTTTGTGTGCAAAGCATTATATGCTCTTTGAAGGAGAACAATCATAAAATTTTGTAACAGATAATACATCTTTTTGTAACAATCTTAGGTTTATCTGCATGTTCTGAAACTATATGAAATGTCCCTCCACAAGCGCTTCACCCCAAAGCACAGACCGCGAAGGCCCGAGCGGCGGGCGCCTGCAGGCACCGGGGCAGCACTGAGTCTTCCTTGCTCACTGCCCCGCCCGGTCTGTCCCTTAGCAAACGCGACGCAGTTACGGTGTTTGGGGAGCTTGTTGACACATCGCCTAGATTCTCATCTGAAAGGATAATGTCCAGATTACCTCACTGGTTACAGGTACTGTTTGAAATTATTTTAATTTGAACGAACATTGGTGACCATGAAAGTTTCTAAATATCTCACATTAAGTTTATTACTCAACGAAAGAAGGAACAGAAATTTATGAAATTAGACAGAGAACTTAAAAAAAAATCTAATTAGGAAAATCTGTCCTCCTCAGATGTCCAAACTGAATTTAAGAACATAATCATGAAAATAAGATGAGTGGGCTTGGGGGTGTGGGGACCCCGCCTCACCCGAGAGTGCCCCAAAGTGCAGGTCAAACATGTGAACATGAAATAAGCATTTGAGCATCTGAGGTGACTTTGTCTTTTAGTTCCTGACCTTCTTGGGCTCAAAGGGATCCCCAGGCAGGAAGTAATTCTCAAAGGCATCACGGGAAAAATTAAATCTGATTGCATATTAAAAAAAAGCAATGGTCTGAGAAACACAGATTAGCCAGTGTCAGGAAAGTACAACCAGAGAAAATCGGCATGGAATTTGACAGTGGTCTTGTTTACTCATTTTTTTTTTCAAGAAATTGACAAGAAAAGACAGAAAAATCAAAATAGGAGTGACTTGAGTGAGTGGTCACTGGAGACACTGCTTTAGGAGCAACATGACTTTAAAGCATTAGAATTTTCTCACTGAGGCTTCCCTTTTGGCGAAACTGGTTAAGCGTAGCTTGTGGAGCTGTCGGTGGCTGCCATGGGAGTTCGCTGCCCAGCAGGGGATCTTCCCACAGTGCGCAGCAGCCCTCTCCTACCTCACCCGCTGCTCCCCTCAGCAGGTATTTCTGTGATCTACCTGTTCTCCCTGCTCTGTCTCTGGTGAATCCACTCACCACCCCACAGTTCTGACCTGCACACAGTTTGTGTGTAAAAAAATAAATAATAACACATTGTTTGCGGGTAGTTTTTATCTCGAGCTAACGGGTGGCGTGGGCCATTTTTGCTAATTTTGAAAGTATAAAAATAAACATATTTATACGTTACCCACATTCTACTGCTAGTCTGTAAAAAATGTATTAATATGTGTCCCGCCCTCTACTACCAGTCAACGTAAAACGTATAAATACATTTCCTGCATACAATGTGATATAATAAAAAAAAAGAATTTTCTCACGGATGATTCAGGGCATAATTAAGTATAAGTCAAAGATTCTTGCGTTTTAGACAGGGAGGTATCATTAAATGTAATATGCACACAGCTGGTAAAAGCAAGAGGAAACCGTCCCCATGAAATCATAAATTCAAATTGGAAGGATGTTTTCAGGAATCTAGAAAGAAGATTGTTAAAGGTGCACACGTGGTCGGTGCTGTGCGTTCTCTCTCTCAGCTCCCTGATCCTTAGAATCACATTTTTTGGCGTGTGATTCATTCTTTCTGGGTCTAGGCATCGTCCTGCTTTTGCTAGCTTCATTGTCACCAGATGTGCAGAAGAATCTTCGCTATGTCATGGATTGAGCTGGGAGAAACTCAGGACAGTGTAAGATTAAGGGTGTAGACGTAGCAGTGGCAACTTCAGGGATTGGACTAAGCAACGACCTCCACAGAAGTGTGGGCCTTTGACTCAGCCTGACGTGTTTCCTAAACGTGTTCCCATCAAGGAGGCAGGAAGCAGAGCGGGGCTCACTACTGTCCCGGGGCTCACCGCGCTCCCCAGCCTGTGTGCAGAGACCTCCCCGTGGTCCCCTCTTCCCCTCTGCCCCCCCCATGCCCCACTCAACACGCACCCGGACTGTCCAGGCGCTGGGGGGAGTGGGTGTTGCTAACTTGCTTTTTCACATGATTCCTTCTTATTAAATAATGATAAGTGTCCATGAAAGAATATAAAATTTGAAAGGACGCAAGCGCACGGGTGCGCAGTGTAGTGGAGCTGGTGTATTTCCTCACAACCGACTGTGTTTTCAATTTACTGATAGATATGGCCACCTTTATAGACACTTTCCCATCCTCTGCAGGAAATCTCTTTAAAAAATCTTATTAACAAGTTGCTGGGAAAGAGAAGCAGGGAGGAGGCAGGGCATCAGGAAGGAAAAGGACGGACCTAAATTCCCGTCACCACGAAGCCCCCGCGCTCATGGCAGCGCCCGTGAAATCTGTGCAAGGAGAGACGCGCGGGCACGGTGGGCCGGGCCGGCGAGTGTCGGCCACAGGGTCCTGCCTCTGCACTCCGAGGGGCCAGAGTGTAGCCCACTCCCTGGATCCACAAGGACCTGTCCGCCAGCAGGGAGCCCCGCACACCGGCTTTCACCGCGGGGGACACGGCGCGGCGTTGCCCTTCTGCTGGTGGACACAGCCCAGGGCCGAGGACGCAGAGTCCCAACTGACCAGGGGGCTCGGAGCCGGAAGGCAGCCTCGTGGGCCAGATCCGGGGGGACCCCCGTGAGGGTGGCAGGGTCACGGGCACACTGGGTTGCTTGGGGAGGGCAGTGGACTCACCGCGAAGGCAGGGGCCTTTCCCCTGCGGGCAGCCCGCACCTTCCGACGAAGGCGGCGCTTCTCCCCGGCCAGGCTTCTCCCCGGGCGGCTCAGCCCTGAGCCCTCCTGCCCCACCGCGGGGTGCGCGGCCTGGGCCCCACAAATAGGGACTGCTTTCAGGTCCTGCAGGCCGGCAGCCCTGGGACCCTCGCTCATCCCCATACCACTTAGGTTCGTGCAGATTCAAGAGTTATAAACCCACAGAAATACACATGGCTGCAGCGACGGACGTGTGACCTGAAACTGGGAGCAAGGAGAGTGGAGCGGGGTTACCGAAGAATCAAGGGTGAGGACTTGGATTTGGGAAGCTGTAGACCAGGATTTATCGGAATTGCTTTTCCTGCAAGTTCAAGTTTCAGTTAATTTTATAAAGGGCTTCATTTTATTGTGTGCGGCGCTGTTGCTAAGGGGGGAGCAGCCGCGCTGCGAGTGGGAAGGTGCTGCGCTGCCCAGACGGGGCGCGGGCCTGAGGCTCCCCCGCGGCCCCTGGGCGCTCAGCTTCCAGTGCGAGCTGCAGAGCTGCGAAGCTCCAGGCGCTCTGAGTCGCTGCCTGGCTCCCCTCACTGGGGCCGAGCCCTGCCCGGGCCGGGAGCCTGTTCTCGCGGACTGCACCAGGCTGTGCCCCCGGGCCGGCCACAGGGGCCTGGAAGCGTCGCCATGTGCTCTGCCGACCCCTACTGGGACCCGCGTTTTCAGAATGGGGTGGCCAGGCCCCCCACCTCAGCAGACCCTGCCCATGCGGGGGGCTGAGAAGACCCCCTTCAGGGAGACTCTTGGGACTCTCCCACCTCTCAGAAGCCACTTTCTTTTGTCTGCAAGACGAAATGTGGGTTCTCCTAACCGGTAGTAGGAACATAAAAAAAGAAACCATTAATTTTACCCGCACCCTTCCTTTCTCTCCGGCCCTGGGCGTGGCCCCTGCGCGGGGCGAGTGCGGGTCAGAGCGAGAAACAGGCCCCGGGCCGTGGGGGCGGGCGCGCTGTGCGGGGTCCCTGGGCGCAGACCTGCCGGGGCTGGGGCCGCCGTGCTGCCTGTGCCGGCGCCGGCGCTCTGCGGGCTTGCGCTTTCTCCCGGCCGGTGCAGACCGAGCGCCTCCCCCGCTGGGCTGGCCGCCGGCGCGCCGAGGTCGGGTGCAGTCCGCGGGGCGTGCGGCTGTGGCGCCTGCTCCGGGGAGCGCCCAGCGGCCCAGGCGCGCGCAGGCGAGAGGGCGCCTCTCCGGGCGGCGCTGACACGCGGGGATGTCGGTGTCGGTGCCGCGGGGCGTGGGCGAGACCCCCGGGAGCTCCTCGCAGCCCCAGGAGTGAGGCCCCGCCCGCCGGGCCCTCGGGTCGTCGCTGCAGAGCGGGTGCCCGCCAGGATTCCATCGGCTCCCGGGCCGCCGCGCCCGGCGGATATGAGGGCCTTGAGGCCTCGTCCCTGGGCATAGCAGCGTGTCGTTCGTGCTTGTAAAGTTGGGACCCGTCACCGTCGCCGGGCGGCCGCGGGCGCCGCCCCGCCCCAGGCTCTGCGGTGTCAGTCACTGAGGCGGGCAGCGCTGCTGGCTCCCAGGCTGCTGTTCAGTCTCCTCGCTGAGCAATGTGGGCGCTGTGCTGACAGATTTTTTCTAAGAATTTTGTGCTTGAAAAAGAAAGAATCCATTATCTAGAATGTGGAAATCTTCCATAGATGCATTGACTAATAGAACGGTTTTAGTAATTAAAGAGGGAGGTCACACTGTGTGTGTGTGTGTGTGTGTGTGAGAGAGAGAGAGAGAGACAGAGAGAGACAGACAGAGAGAGAGACAGAGAGACAGAGAGACAGAGAGACTGTATTTAGTATCTGTTGAGGGCAACGTGACATCACTAGACCGGAAAATGTTAAGGGAAAATAGATGAGTAATTACAGAAATTGGGCTCCTGTAAGCAAAGTGCCAGTGACAGATATAACCGTACTGTTTTAATGAACTTATTAGGAAATTCATGAAGATTTTGTCTCATATGAATATGGCTGCTCCTGCCTTCCTTTGGTCCCCTTTGCTTGCACAGTTGTTTTCCGTCCCTTTACCTTCAGTCAGTGTATCCTTGGAACTTAGGTGTGCTTCCTGGAGGTAGCAGAAAGTTGGATTCTGTTTCCTAATCCAACTAGAGAATCTGTGTCTTTTTTATTAGTGAGTTCAGGTCATTGATTTTTAGAGTGATTATTCATATGTAAAAGTCTGGTACTGCCACTTTGTTCTGAGTTTTGTGTTATTTCATCCTTGTTCACTTCTTTGTATTCATTCCTTTCTTTGGTTTAAGTCCCAAAACTCTTTTTAATGTTTCTTGCAGGGAGATTTAGTGGATGCAGACTCCCTAAGATTTTCTTTGAGAAGGTCCTTATTTCTTTCTCATACAGGAAGAAGAACTTTGCAAAAAAGTGTTCTCGGCTAGCACTTTTTGTCTTGGAGTATTTTGAATATATCACTTCATTCTCTTCTTGCCTGTGGTGTTTCTTCAGAGAAGTCCAACGTTAGTGTAATCAGGATTCCCATATAGATTATCTGTTTCTTTCCCCTTATTAACATCACTGTTTTTCCTTTATCTAGGCCTCTTGGAAATTTTACTTACTCTGTGTCTTGCTGTAGTTCTCCTTTTTTCTAGTGTTTTGGTGTTCTTTTTGTTTCATATATTCCTACATGTTCATTTCCTTCTTCAAGTTTGTGTGGTTTTCTTCCATTATTTCTTTAGTTTTTCAGCTCCCTTCTCTTTCTTCTTCTTATGGAATTCCTATGATTCTTGAATTTCCTTTCCTCATAAAAATTCTAAAAGTATTTGTTCATTCTGTTTCCTTTATATCTCTCTTTTTTCTATCTTTTCCTCATTTTAATCTTTGAGATTAGTGTTCCACTGTTCCATTTGGTTTACCTACTTCCATGGCTTTCTCCTGACCTTTTTTTCTCTTCTCTTTATCTTTTGATATCCTGCAATTCTGTTATTTTCTTACTTAAGGTTTCAATTTTGACTTCTGTTTATTGATTGTTTCTCAAGGCATTCATTTCCTTTTTGAGTTTTCTCAGGTTATTCTGATGTGGTTTTCTGAGTTTTATTTTTATTGATCCAATTTCTTATTTTCTTAATCATGGCATTTTGAATTCTATGTCTGATAGGTAAAGACAGGTCTTCCATGTTTTGTGGTTTTGTTCCAGGGTTTTGAGTTCTTCCTGTGGTGTATTTTCCCTTGAGGACCTGGTTGGCCACTTGTATTTTTCTTTCTCCCCATTGCTTGCTTTGGGTTTGATCTGCTGTAGTTGGAGCTTTATTGTGTGTGGGACATTTTCTCCCACTGTTGTGGTATTTCCCTGATGGTGGACATTGCCACTTGGGGAGACCTGGCGTGGCGCTAGGGCCTCCCTGCAGCATGTACAGGCCTTATCGCAGTGGCGCGAGAGCTGTGATTGCACTGGGTTGAACAGCTGAGTTGCGGGGACATCACTCCACCCAGGAGAAGTGGAGTTTGCGTGGCTGGGAGAGCTTTGAATGTGTTGGCCAAGATCCTGGGACCTTACCCCCAGGGAGCAGTGACTCCAGCCTGTTTCTGGTGCCTGGGAGAGCAGGGGGCAGCCTGGGCACGGACCAGGTCTCTGGGACACCACCCCACCCAGGAGCAGCGGCTCTGGGCCTGCTCCAGTTGTTGCTTCTCATTTGATAACGCTTCCCATGTCACCTAACATACAAAGTAACTCCTTATTTCATTTTATATTTCTCCCTCAGTAAGCAGAGAGAATGAGCATTTTGAGAATTTCAAGTGCCCCTTAAAAATCAGTTCTACGTCATAAATAGTTCATTTAGAATTTGGATTTAGGGAATATTGTTAAAAGTATTGGAAAGTTTAGGGAAGACAAAATAGTATCACAGATCACTATGAAGCAAATATAGACGGAACACACTTTTGTGTAAACGTAACTTTTATTTTTTAAGATTAATATATACTTTACATCCTTGTTCATTTTAGTACAATGCATGCTTTCTCCTCTTAGGTGTAGTCTCCATAAGATTCTCACCACCAGTTCACTCTTGCACCATCACCATAGTCCCCTGTGCTCTTCCCTCCCCCGTCTTGATCCGTCTGCCTCCCCGTCCCCTGCAGAATGTCTCTGATTTATAGTTTCCTGTTGATTTTGGTGTTTTATTTATTTAATTTTTCCCCTGATGCCCTATTTGGCCCTCTATATTCCTCCTATAAGTGAAACCATTGATACTTTCCTTTCTTGGTCTGGCTTATTTCACTGAGCACACCACCTTCCAACTTCATCCTAGCTGCAGTGAATGTCACGAGCTTATCTTTTCTGATTGCTGAATAGTATTCCATCGTGCATATGTACCACATCTTCTTGATCCACTCATCTATTTTTGGGCGTTTGGGTTGTTTCCATATCGTGCCTGTTGTAAGTAGTGCTACAGTGAACATAGGGGTGCAGGTATCCTTTTGAATTAATGTTTTTGTACCGTTTGGGTAGATGCCTAGGAGTGGAATTGCTGGGTCGTATGGTAGCTCCATTTTTAGTGTAAACTTACCTCTTTTAATATCAAGAAAACAAATTTACTTAAATAAGGAAACTATTGTACTAAAACAAAATAGTCCCCATTTTCTAGACAGACCATTCAAAAGGTACAGAAGAATGGTTACAGTCTCTTCTCAGGGGCAGATTAAGAGTCTGTAATGGGACAAATCAAACGCCTCATTTCAGATCTGTTTGGGGATTTTTTAATAGGAAAGGAAGTGTGGATGTGAAAATCACTGAGTATTTCTTAAAATTTGGCTTTCACAGACGGAGGGTGGAGGAGACGCCTCCCACTGGCCCGGGCAGGGAGACTCTGCGTTAGCGTGAACGAGGAGAAGCCCCTCAGCACATGCCCCGGAACAGTCCAGAACCGAGCGGTGCGCAGGCCTCTCCTGGGCCTGGGGCCAGCTCTCCGCACACTCGCCCGCAGCCTCCGCCCCCAGGGGCCCCTCCGCGCTCTGTCCTGAGCCACTCACCCCGTCGCCTCCTGAGGCAAAGCCCAGGCTCCCCTCAGGCCGTCCCCAGCCACAGAACCCTGCGGACAGAGCAGCGCCTGGCTCTGCCTGCGCCTCCTTCCTCTGGGCGTGGCCCCTGCGGGCCCCTTCGCGCGGGGCGAGTGCGGGTCAGAGCGAGGAACAGGCCCCGGGCCATGGGGGCGGGCGCGCTGTGCGGGGTCCCTGGGCGCAGACCTGCCGGGGCCGGCGCCGGCGCTCTGCGGGCTTGCGCTTTCTCCCCGGCCGGTGCAGACCGAGCGCCTCCCCCGCTGGGCTGGCCGCCGGCGCGCCGAGGTCGGGTGCAGTCCGCGGGGCGTGCGGCTGTGGCGCCTGCTCCGGGGAGCGCCCAGCGGCCCAGGCGCGCGCAGGCGAGAGGGCGCCTCTCCGGGCGGCGCTGACACGAGAGGATGTCGGTGTCGGTGCGGCGGGGACGCCGGCCTGGCGTGGGCGAGGCCTTCGGGAGCTCCTCGGCAGCCCCAGGAGTGAGGCCCCGCCCGCCGGGCCCTCGGGGTCATCACTGCAGAGCCGGGGTGCCAGTCAGGATTCCATCGGCTCCCGGGCCGACGCGCCCAGCGGAAATGAGGGCCTTGAGGCCTCGTCCCGGCCAGCCGTCCTGTCGTGTTGGTGAAGTCGAGGCTGGTCCATGCTGTTCCCTGAGCCCGAGTGCCAGGCGGGCCAGCCCCTGCGGCCACCTGCCGTCCGCCTGCCGTCCGCCTGCCGTCCGCCTGTCCTTCCGGCTGTGGCTGTGGCGCTGCCACTCACACCCGCATGCGGCGCCCACGTTGAGGGATATGTGGAAAAATAATGGGTCACTAAGGTGTTTTTGGGAAAAAGACCCTTTATCTCCGAAGTTGGAGGCCTCCCCAGGGCACTGGCTGACGCAGGCTGGGCGCTTAGGCAGCGGGGACGGCCTGGGTGTCCCCGTCAGCATGTTTCTGTTTGCCGGGTGCTGGGGCCTCTGGGGCCTTCACCCCCGCCTCTGGCTCATGGGGGGATGAGGAGCAGGGGGGGCGGGACGGCAGAGAGGGAGCCGAGGGGGAGCTGCCCGAGGGGGCGGCCCGGTCTGAGGGGCCCTCTGCGGGGAGCCGGGGCCAGGTGGGGGTGGCCCACCCTCGGAGAAAGGCGTGGAGCCGGTGCGGGGGCTCGTGGGCAGAGGGTCGCCCTTTCCAGAACAGTGGCCCACGCGCCCCCAACTAGACCAGCGCCTGTTCTGGGGTGTCCTGCCGCTGTGCGGGTTCGCCCCGAAAAGGGGCCCTGTGGGGTGCCCTGGGTGCGCCCCCAACCTGCTTGGGGCCTTGGCCGGGTTTCTGATTCTAGGACTTGGGGTTTCCGGACAGCTGGTCCCCGAGAGGACGGGCGGGGGCCAGAGGGCCCCCGGAAGCCCAGCCCTCTGCGTCGGTGGCCGCCATCGGGGGCACCACGAGGGGACAGGTGTCGCAGATGAAGAAGTAGGGGCGCAGGAGGCCGCAGAAGAGCTGGCTGAAGGTGTAGATGTAGGAGCCGTCCGAGGCGTTGTAGAAGGAGACCTCGCCCGCCTCGCAGTCCAGGAAGACGCCCACACGGCGCGGCCGCTCCAGGTGCAGCAGGGGCACCGGCGGCGCGGCCAGCACCATGTACTCGTTGCCCTTCAGCAGCCACACGGCCCACACGCCGTTCTCGGGGGACGGCGTGGTCTCCCCCTTCCTGGGCGCCGCGTCCCGGCAGACCCCCAGGCCCCACTCCGCCCTCTCGCCCACCGCCACCTCCCAGTAGTGGCGCCCCGAGGAGAAGCTCTGCAGGCCCAGCACGCAGGGCCACGTGTCGAAGCGCTCGGGGTTGTTGGGCACGTCCCCCCAGAGCTCCCCGTCCTGGGCGCTGCGCAGGTCGGCGGTCAGCAGGAGGCTGGGGTGCGCCGTGGCGGGGTCCAGCTTGATGTCCACTGCGAGAGGAGGGGGCGCAGAGGGCAGCTTAGGCCGCTGTGTCCGGCTCTGCCCCTGCCCCTCCTCTGCCCCGGAAAGTCCAGGGCGCCGCGCAGGCGCTCGGCTGTCGGGGGTGGGCCCGCCTCCGTCACTGTCCCTGTCACTCCGCCGCCCCAGGCTCCTTGTCGCTCCTGTGAGAGCCTCGGGTGAGGACGGCCCGCAGGCGGAGCCACCCACACGCTCGTCCACACCCACGGCGCGGGCTCAGGAGGCGCTTCCGCTTCTGCCAGGGCACGAAAGGGCGCCTGCCTGGGCGGGGTCGCTGCTGCTCCGCGGCCGGGCCGGGCCTGGACTCCCAGAGCCCCCAGGCCAGCAGCAGGCCGCCCCGGAGGCCGGGCCTCGTCTGGGCACTCGAGGCAGAGGAGCGGCTGGCCTGCGGGCAGGGCCGCGCCTCTCAGGCTGGGCAGAGAGGACACGGCCTGGGCGCAGACGGGCGCCTGGGGCTGGGGCCGGGGCCGGGAGCGGCGGGTGTGTCCCGCAGGGCCGCACAGAAAGGCTGCAGGGCGCGGGGCGCGGGCGTGGGCCGGCTGGGAGGGGCCTCGGCCGTCGGCGCGTGCAGCCCGAGCGCGTGGGGCGGCCTGCAGGCCACACCCCCGCCGCCTCCTTCCGGGCGCCCCCGCCCCTGGGTGTCCTGACGGCGGAGGGGCTCACTGGGACCCCCGGAGGCCCGGGGGTGTGGGGCGCGGGCGCGGGCAGGGCGCCCCCCGCAGGCTCCCCGGAGGAGGCCGAAGCCGCTGCGGCCAGTAGCGAGCCGGATACGCACCCATGCAGCCCGGGGACGGCCAGCGAGGCCGGGGACCCCGCCGGGAGACCCACCTTGGAACCTGCGCAGCAGCTGGCGCATGCCGGGGATGCAGCACCGCGTCCTCAGCTCCATGGGGATGGGCTCGGGCTCCAGGCGCGCCACGGCCTTGCTCCTGGAAGAGCCGGACCCGTGGCGCTCAGCGGCCACCCCACCCCCACCCCCCTGCGCCGCGCCCCGGGAGCAGACCTACCGGTTCAGGACGCCTCTCACCCCCTGCGGGCGGAAGAGAAACAGAACGTGAGTCCTCGAGCTGCCCAGGACCCGCGGTCAGCGCGGCGGCGGCTCCCAAAAGCCCCGAGCCGCGTCCGCGCTCTTGGATTCAAAAGAACGGAGTCGGGGACCCCTGGGGGCGCAGCGGGTGCGCGCAGCGCTGTGGCCTGTGGGCGGCTGCGGCGCCAGGTGGGTGACTGCCGGGGAGCGGCCCACAGCGCGCGGCAGACCTCTCCCGCCTCGCCCGCTGCCCCCTTCGCTGTGTTTCCGTCCATCTGCCTGTGCTGCTCCCGGCTCTCTCTGGAGAGCCCTCTCGCCGCCCACACCTCTGGCCTGCACCCCAGCTTGTGTGCACAAATAATAGAGCGGAATCAGGTTCCGTCGGCGAGGAGGGCTCCGACTGCCGCGTGCCTGCACCCCTTTCTGCGCTGGAGTTCTGACCTCTGGATGCTTTAATACCCGTTACCTCCTGCACCCTGTGACGAGTTGGGGTGAAAACAGCCTCACTATGTGCAGGACTGATTTGTGGAAGGTGTAGACGTGAAAGTCGCTGTGTGTAAGAGAATCTGGGGTGGCTGACCTGCCGACCACCCTCAGTGCAAGTGTGAGCAGGTCGCCCAGGGGGACCCAAAGCGCGGCCCCACTCCAGCCGCACCGGTCGGTAAGGCCTTAACGGGGGGCAGATCACTGCGGCCCCTCCCCGCCGCCTTCGTGAACTGCCCCGCAGGGAGCTCCGCGGGACCTGGAGCCCGCTGACCGGCTTCTGTCCTGGGAGGGCGGCGAGGCCGTGGCCAGAAGCCGCTTGCTGCGGGTGGGAGAAAGGAAAGGTGGTGTAGAAAGGAGCGCTGGTTGCTGAGTCTGTTCTGCCTGCGGTTTGCGTCAGGAACCCCGCTGTTGGGCTGCTAGTGGACAGACCCCCCTTCAGGTGGTGTGGCCGGCGAGAGGGAGGATGAGTCGGGAACCCCGAAGTCCTCGGCTGCGCGCTGATTTCCCACCCGCGCAGGAACCCCGTTTCTTCCCGACTCCCGGGCTGCTCACAAACGCGCATGTGACCGTGAGGGCGCAGGAAGGAGGCCCCAGGGCCAGTGGGCAAGGCGCCCACGCTGCCCCAGCTGCCCCGGCTGCCCCGGCTGCCCGCTTCCGCCCCCGCAGAGCCCGCCGGGCGGTTTCCCGGCCCCTGCGCTTTGTCCTCTGCCCCTAGTCCCAGCGGCTGCGGGGCCTGCGGCCAGGGGAGGGGGGCTGGGGCCCTGGGCGCTCTGGGGCCTTGTGAGCAGCGCCGACTGTGGGCGCAGCGAGTGCCAGGGCTTTCTGGGCGGGCCTAAGACAGAGGCATCGCCCGGACAGGGGCAGGCCCGGGGTGCCCAGCGGCGGAGGCCTTCGTGCGCCGCCTCACCCCGCATCAAGCAGCAAGTTAATTTTGGTTTTGAGACTATTCAAGACGCGGACTTCAGCCTGAGGGTTTCATCTCCTCCTCTAGGGTCCCGTGGTTCCGACGCCCCGCCGAGGCAGGAGCTTCCAGGCGAGTTCTGGGGCGTCCCTCCGGCGCAGAGGCCTGCAGCCTTGCCCCTGCAGGTGGCCAAGCGCCCGGCTCCCTCCGCGCCTCCGCCCTCACCTCCAGCAGCCCCACGGCCGGGCGCCGGCTGCGCTCCTCCAGCTCGTCCGCCAGCTCGCGCAGGGCCCGGGCCTGCTGGCCCAGCCGGCCCTTGCAGTCCCGCAGCCGCTGCAGCGTGGCGCGCTCCTCCTCCTCCAGGCGCCGCAGCTGCAGGCGCTCCTCGTGCGCCAGGAAGCCGCGGTACTTCTCGAACTCCAGGCGGAAGCGCTGCCGCTGCGTCTCCACCTTCTCCTGCGGGTGGAGGGGTGGTCAGCGGGCGGGCAGGGCCCGGCGCCGCGGCCGGGAGGCCCCACGCGCGGCAGGGGAGCGGCTCTCGGCTCCCGGCGCCTCCACGCGGCCTGGAGGCCAAGGCGTGTCCACGCGGCCGAGGCCCCGGAGCAGCGCGACAGCGCACGTGAGAGCTCACGGTCTCGGGCGGGTGTGGAGTGAGGCTTGCGGCCCGCGGGGCTCGCGAGAGACCTCAGCCCCGCCTGAGAGGAGGGAGGGCTGGCAGAGAGCGCGCCGGTCAGCGCCCCGCCCCCGGGCAGGCGGCCTGCGGGGACCCGGTCTCTCGTTAGTGCCCGGGACGCGGGGCGCGCTCTGCAGGCCTTGCCCGGCCGCTCCTGCCCCTAGGGCACCGGGGGGCGGGGCTTTCCACGCCGGAGCGCAGGCCGCGCCCCCTCTTGCACCCCTGGCGCCTCCCTCCTGGCTAAGGGGCAGAGACGCGTCCTCTCCGGCCCACGAGGCCCCATGCGATGTCAGAGGCGCGGAGGGGTGGAGGGAGGAGGGGAAGTGGGAGGGAGGGCTGGGCGCCCGGACCCTCCTGTCTGCGCAGCCTGTGGCGCAGCTCTGCGCACCCCACGCACTTTGCTAAAAGGGCGTGGCTTTTATCGAGTTGACGTTGGCTTATGGCTCTGTATGATTTGGGGGTGCCGCTCCCCCCTGCGGATGCCTGTCACCACCCCCGCAGCAGCACCCCAGCGCCTCCCAGTGCAGGGCCCCGCACTGCCCCGCCTCCGGCAGACCTGTGGCTCGGCTCTAGCAGCCGCAGCGGTCACTCGGCCTGGGGGCAGGAGGCCCCTCCGCCCGCCTCCGCCCTACCTTCCAGAGGACCGTCTTCTTCCCCACGTTGGCCTCCTGCGCTGAGGCCTCCTGTATCTCCCTCCGCACCAGGTCCAGGGCCACCTGCAGCTTCGCCTGTGGGAGGAGACACACACCGTCACCACGCAGACCCTCGCTGGGCCCCGGCGCGGGCCCCACGGCGGCAGCCTCGCCCTCGGGAGTCGCGTCAGCGCCGACAGAAGTGCCCGCGGCCCCGAGGCCGGGCACCCCGAGTCCGGGAAGGACACTCCGAGGCGGAATCAAGTAGGTCCCGCGTGGACGCCGGGAAGGACTGCGAGGGAGGAAGCAGGTAGGTCCCGCGTGGACGCCGGGAGGACTGCGAGGGAGGAAGCAGGTAGGTCCCGCGTGGACGCCGCGTGGACGCCGGGAGGACTGCGAGGGAGGAAGCAGGTAGGTCCCGCGTGGACGCCAGGAGGACTGCGAGGGAGGAAGCAGGTAGGTCCTGCGTGCACGGGCCGCCGCGCCCCGCGGGCGAGAGCCAAGGCGCTTGAGCGGGCCCAGCGGCGGGGCAGCGGCGGGGCAGCGGCGCGCTGGCCAGAGCCGGTGTCGGGAAGGGTTTGCGCGGGCACTGAGCAGCGGCTGAGACACGACGTGACAGAGGCCAACGCGTGGTCGCCCTGTGTGACGGGCACGGTTTGGGGAAGAGGTGTTTTAGTGGAAGGTCTGACCGCGAGGCAGAGGTCAGGGAGTGTGCGGCGGGCAGTCCCCAGCCCCCGCGTCCGCTGGGCACAGGCCTGCCCACCCCTCCCGCAGTCTCTGCCGCACACCCAGGGGGCTGCATGCGGAGGGGCGGCGGTTGTGGGCCAGAAGCGGCCTCGCGGTGGGAGCCGCGCTGAGCCCTCCCGCCGGCCCGGGCAAGGGATTCAGGGGGGCTCGCCTCCCGCCCTCGCCTGGCTGGCGGAGGGGGCGCCTTTTCGTTAGAGCGTTTGCGTATTATTTTTTGCGTTAAGAAAAAATACATTGAAGCAGTTTGTTTCTGGCTTTTGTGAGATGGGGAAAGTGCTCGCGTTTCTGTTAGCGCAGGAGCTGCGCAGCCTCTGAACTAGGGGTGCCGCCCCTGCCTTCGTGGTTCCCGCCCCCAGGTTAGAGTGGGGCGCCGCGCGCATCGCGGGTTTCCGGCTGCTCTTCCGCAGCCCGCACCTCGTCGTTCTGTAAGACGGGAGGGCTCGAGACGGTGATGTGACCTGTAGGACTGCAGTAGAAGGCGATCCTCTTCCGTGCGGGGATCGCAGGCTTCGCGTCTGTCACAGCCGCCGTCGTTTCCTCTGGCGCAGTGATCGCGCCTCTGCCACCCCCGCCGCCGCTGTGAGGCGGTCTGCCCCTGGCACGCCTGGTGTGGGCGTGTGCGCGCTCGGTGACAGACTAATCCGCGCGGGTTCGCCTGCCATCCAGCTCCATTCCGTAAGCCCTTTCCACAGCCTCTTTTGAGTCGTCTGTCCTCTCAAAACAAAAGCGAATGCTCGAGATCGTCTGGTTGGCTGACCCTAAACCACATTGACACCACACAGCGGGGTTACTGATAAATGGAATGATTGCCATTGAAGACATCTTCTCTTTATTGTTTTTCATTCTTTTTGTGTTTAGTTCTGGATTTCTCCAAGTTTCTGATCTTGACTATTTCTTTAAAAAGAACCCTTAAAAAACAATCTTCACTATTTAGCATCTGCACTTTGTAGATTGTATCTCTGCTTCTCGCCCTTTTAACACTTCTTGTGCCGGCAATTTTCTGGGCCACCGCGTGAATGGTATAAGCAGTCAATAAAACACACACAGCTCCTGAACTACTGGATATATTTTAATGAAATTTTAAATGCATAGACTTTTAGACTGAGCTTCTAGACTGAGTACGACCAAAGAAATAGCTCCTAATAGTTCCAAATCAATCCACCGTGGTGTGAAAATCCAGAGACTAGATGAACATGTGAATATGTGAATACGTGAGCGGAGTAAAAAGTGTTAATTAAACTCTTAAATATGTTATTGTCATTTTGTGAGTTGAAACATCTTGAGTAAAAAAAAGGAATGCCTGGTGTTATGCTTTATAAATGATTTTTCTTTGCTTTTACAGAAAGTTAACTCCTTACTAATCAGATGAGGAAAAAAAAGTTTTTTTAAGCTTCTTTTGTATTAGCTACTGTATTAGATGTTGTATTAGTGATTGCATTTATGACGAACTCCTTTTTTAACTTCCTTGGGGAAGAGAGTAACACAAAGTAGTTCAGTCATGTCAAGTTTTTTTAGGGTGGCATGGAGCAAATAGTTCAGTGTAGAAAGTTCGCTGCTTATAGAAGAAAACAGTTGGTCGTTTCTTTTGAAGAGTGGAATTTTTGAGCCCTAAAAATTCAGTCATTTTTTGAAAGATGGAAAACTTGTGGACTCCTACAAAAAGTTGTATTTAGAATACATGTGTTAAAATTTACAGACTTACAGTGTGATTTTTGTGTTGAATTTTTGACGGTTAAGTATTGCCTTAAGCAGTGAAGCATAACTCTTATTTATTACCTGGAGCAACTGTATACTTTGCTGTTAGAAATTTTGGTATTGGGACAAGCAGGCTGGTGTGTAATATGGGTCCTTAGAGGATACATGTGGGGGAAAGCAGTCTTAACTTTCAAATAAAGTTAATTTCTTTGAAAAAACAAAACAACCACGGGCGTGGGATTCGATTGCATCCAGCAGCCTCGCGGGCTGTGTCTTCCTCTGCAGGGGGCGCCTTGGGGCTCCCCCAAAGCCCCAACCAGCGTGGAGGGGGACCGGCCGGCACGTGACCGCCCAGCAGCTTCCAGCGACTCTCCTGACAGTAGGGCGCCCACAGGCCTCCGCCCAGCTGCCCCTGTTGTCATTTTCTAGAGTGGGGGGGGGCGGTTGAGCCCAAATACCTGATCTTGGAGGCATTAAAAGCACGTGGGGGGGCGGGGCCTGTGCCCACTCGCGCGCCCCCTGAGGGCGGTTTTGGTGACGATGTCAGTGAACGTGCAGATAAACACGCACAAAAGCAAGACATCGGGCAGGTGACCGCCGCTCGGAAGCTCTGCGGTGGCCGAGCGCGCCCGTAACCGAGAGCCGTGGGCAGCAGCGCCCGCCCCCAGCAGCGCTTCGGCGCCCGGCACTGACCAGCCTGAAGTGGGTGGGGCCCAGGGCCGCCTCCCCAAGGTGCAGTCTAAGTAGCCCGCGCTGGTGGCCTCCAGAACCGGCCGCACGAGGCCCACCTGAGGCTGGGCTGTGGGCCAGGGGCGCGGAGGCCCCGGCCCACGGACACCCCCTCCCCCGCGGCCTCTGCACCCGCGCTGGCCAGGCCCCCGCGGCCCTCCCGGCACCCGCCGCGGCCGCGCGCGCTCAGCGCTCAGCGCTCACCTGGTGGCTCCGGGCGGCCTCCTGCAGCGGCGCGGTGCGGTGGCTGCGGTGCTCGGGGCCCGTGTCGCAGACCCAGCACAGCGCCGCCTGGTCCTCGTCGCAGAAGCGGCTGAGCTCCTCGCCGTGCCGCGCGCAGCGCTGCGCCCCCGCCGGGCCCGCGCCCAGCCCCAGCTGCCGCACGCTGTCCACCAGCCCCGCCAGCTGCCGGTTGGGCCGGAAGCCGCCGCGCGCGAAGGGGCCGCGGCACTGCGGGCAGGAGAAGAGGCCGCCGGGCAGGCTGTCCGACCTGTCGCAGAACTCGGAGATGCAGCGCAGGCAGAAGCTGTGGCCGCAGTCCACGCTCACCGGCTCCTGCAGGTAGTCCAGGCACACGGGGCAGCGCGCCTCCTCGCGCAGCCGCTCCCCCGGCGCCCCCGAGGCCATGCCGCAGCCGGCCGGGCGGGCGGGGCTGGGGTTCAGGCGCCCCCGCGAGCCCCTCGAAGAGCCAGGGCTCGGCCGCCCACCGAATGAGACGGACGTTCTAGCTTCCGGCCACTGCCACTTGTCACTCGTCACCAGAGCGACCGGGGTGCTCTGGAGGAGCCTCGGCGTCCCCGCGGGAGAATCGCCCTGCCCCTCCCGCCCATTGTTTTCCGGACCTCCCGGAGGCCGCTCTGCGGGGCCTCGGGGTTTCCTGACGTCTTTTGCAAACTTGGGTTTCTCTGCCCCAGTTAGCTCCTGCCGATAAAGCAGAGCGCAGATGAGCTGCCTGCCGGGCTGGGCGGTGCGGGCGGGGCGGTTGGTGAGAGGCCCGCCCAGCAGCCCCCCAACAATGTGTGGTGACTGATGGTGCAGCTCTGGGAGCGGCCGCGCTGACAGCACTACCTCTGACCTGGCTTCTGGAGGCGGGAGCTGCCGGGAAGGCCCCCGTGCAGTCGTCAGGCACTCCGGAGCGGCCTGTGAGGAGGAGACAGAGGGCCAAGGCGGGCGCGGTGTCACGGGTCACCAAGCGCGGGCGGGTGCCAGACGTCTGTCCTGGGAGCTGAGTGTCGCTGCGGGTTGCTTGAGGGGCCGTGCCCCGGGAGCCGCTGGCCCTGACCGCAGCACAGGCCACGGCGTCTCTGTGCCAGGGCACGGCCCAGCTCGGCCCGCGGGCCTCCCAGCCCCCCGCTCGCGCCCCGCAGGCTGTGCCCAGCGGTGGGGCCCGCAGGACGGCCCCTCCCCCGCCAGGAGCGCCTGCCCGGGAGGGGCCCTGCAAGCAGAGCGGCCGGGCACTGCGGGCACCAGATGAGCTGGGCGAGGCGGAGCCGCCCTGCCCTGTGGTGCCAGATGGGGCTGGTGCGGCCGATAAGGCCCCGGCACATGGGGCGCTGACTCAGCCCCCCGAGGTTGCAGGCTCTTGTCTGAGGACGAGGCGGCGCTGGAGGCTGGTGCACTTCAGACCGCGGGTGTTTGAGGACAGCGCGGACGGACGCGAAGCTGGAAGAAAGCGGGGCCAAGGCACCCCAGAGGACAGCAGCCCGGCTGGGGCGTTGTGCCCGGCCGCTGGGGGCGCCTCTCCCGGGACTCCTTGGCCCCCACGGGCTGTCGGGGCACAGGGGGCGTCAGCGGTGACCAGGCCTGGCGTGCAGGGGACACACTCAGTTACACAAAGAGCAGGGACAGCAGTGGGGGCGCCTTTCTCTCTGCTCAGTGCTGTCCCCGTTCCTTGAAGGGGGCCCGGCACGAGGACACCCCGTAACTGCCACTTGGGTAAATAAGCGAACGAAGAGGTGGACAGCGCCGCCGCGGCTCGCCCAGGCCCAGGCCTTTCGCAGACGGGCCTGCCTCCCGGGGGCCTGGGCAGTCTGCTCACCCCGCAGAGCGGGCGGGCGCGGCCACAGGGTGCGGGCGCCCTGCCCGGGGAGGACAAAAACCCAGGAGGTGGGAGGTCTGGGGGGTGGGGTGAGGGGAGGCGCAGGGGCACGGGCCTCAGGCCCCCACCTGCTTTGGCTTCAGGCTTGGGGTCCTGACCCTGCGCGTGCAGGGCCCGCAAGGCCCAGCCTGAGCACCCCCCCGGCCGCCCAGCCCCCAGCTCTGCCAGCTCCCCTGGGGAAAACAGGCACAGATCTCCAGACCAACAGCCGGTGACTCAGCACTTCCTCCAGAGCCCGAGGCCTGCGGGGCCCAGCCCCACCCACCTCCTGTGCTGTGGGCTGAGGGGCGGCGGCCTCCCCCTGGCTGGTTGGGGCGCCCACGCTGTGTCCGGTCACCTTCCTGCTGACCTCCCAGGGTTCAGCGGGAGCGTCGAGCTGAGCTGCTCCTGGGGAGTGGGAGGGGTCCCGGTGCCCGCCCTCCCGGAGCCGGCCCCCACCCGCTCCCACCTGCGCCCGTTGTTGCCCAGGAGCCAGGCACGCGCACGGGCCTGCGAGGTGCTCACTGTGTGGCTGGGGTGCCTGCTTCACGTGAGACGACCCCACGTGGGCCCCCGCGTGGGCACCCCCACCAGGCGGGGGGCATCACCCCCACTTTGCTGTCAGGGGCTTCATCACGGCCGCATCAGTGAGACGCCCTGTCTGGCCTCGAGTGAGGTGCGCTGAGCTCTGAAGCATTTGGTGATTCGAGGATGTGTCCTGTGAACATGCTATTCAGCGCCCCCCGGCCAACGACAGGAACAGTTGGAGAAGTGGTTTAACTGCGGCCCAGTGAGGAGGGCGGCAGACTCCTGTCTGAAAGGCGCCCGGCTCTCCGGCAGGCTGCAGGGTTGTGTGTGCAAGGGGGAAGGGGGGCTGGCGGGCGGCTGCGAAGGGGGGGTGGTCCGCAGGCGGGGGTGGGGGTCGCCAGCTGGCTCTCAACACCTGCTGGCGACTCCCTTGTCCTTGACGTGCGGGAAGACAAACCTGTCAGATGAGGGGGGATTAAAATAGGGGGAGACAAACTTGTTCCTGCTTCTCTGAGTACCCATCTTCAGCCCGTCAGGTAAGGGGGACATTGCGCGAGGTGGGGAGACAGACTTGGTAACTGCATCAGAACCTTTCCCAGGTGAGCAGCTGGCACCCCTGCTCCGGCCTCTGTCCTGGCGGTGCCAGGGCCCTGCGACGCCCTCCAGGGGTCGGTGGGCAGCCGGGGCTCGCCCTCCCTGGGGTCTGGGGTCTCGGCTCTTGGCTCTTGGGGCTGTCTGTGGGGCCCCAGGGCCCTGGCGGCAGGAATCAAACTTCCTGAAGTCCCTGGAGTTTCAGTCTGGATTTTCCAGGGAGACCCTGGTGGGTGCACAGCAGCTCCCCAGGTGGCCTGGGGCTTCTCAGGGCTCACCCCACCCCACCCGGCAGGCTGCCGCCTGTCCCTGCAGCAGGCCCCTGGGGCCGCGGCTCCTCTCCCCTCCAAAGCTCAGCTGGCAGGTCACCTCCTCAGTGTGATGTTTGCTTCCTCGGGTCCTCCCAGCGGGACCCCTCTGTCCCCTGGGGTTGCCCCGAAAGCCTGAATGATGGCGAGGGGCTGGGAGGCGAAACAGACCTGCCTCTGACCCTGGCCTCTGGCGCCCCTCTTGGCCCTGGCACCCCCTCTGTGCCATGGCACCCCTTCTGAGAGTTGGCACCCCCTCGGCGCCCAGGAGCCTGTCCCCCTCTCTGCCTGTGGCCTGGAGGGTCCTGGGCCTTGGCTTGGACGGCACCGTGGGGGGCGGCCTGGCATCTCCCCTGCTCTGAATGAAGGCGGCGCAGGCTGTCACCCACCCGCACACACTGTGCCCTGGAGGGATGAAGGACCCTGGGGCCCCCGAGGGCTCATTGCTCGCGCGGGCTCCCCCCAGGGGCCTCAGCCTGGAGCAGGGGCTTCCCCTAACTAGGTGCGGGAGGCCCCGACATCCCAGATAACTGGCAGGCCCGATGGCCGCCCCGCCCCACATCCCTGCGGAGGCCTGCGCCTGGGAGCGGGCTTTGCGGACTGTGGCCTCGCCGGCCCTGTGCGGAGGCCGCGCTTGCACGGCCCGGGCTAGGGCTAGAGTTTGTCTGCACTGCTGGGGGGAATTTAAAGTAGCTGCGATCTGTGAAACTTCTGAAAAAACTTACTTCCTTTCCGTATGGAACCCAGCGATGCCCGTGTGGGGCTCCAAGCCTGAGTCTTAGAATTTCCTTTCAATTTCCTTAGAATTTCCGGAAACCCCTTCTGAGGCCCCCCTGCTCGTGGTGCTGCCCCCTTACCCGCCAGGGAGATTTCACCCACCCCGTAACTGCGGAATCCCGGCCCCCGGCCCGCACCCTGGTTCTGCTCACGAGAAACGGCTCAGTCCCCGGGGGGCATCCTCTGGGCCGGCGCCGCCCGCCCCCACGAGCACAGCCCTGCCCGGCCTCTGAGCCGGCTGGTGGCCAGGGCCCCCGGCGCTCCAGGCTCCCCATGGATGCCCCTCCCCTCGCTGCCTTGCACACCCCTGCGCCTGCTCGGGCCCCCTGCCCCGGGCGTGGCACCCCAAACATGGCTGCCCTCACGGCCAGGGGCCCTGGGCCCTTCTCCCAGGGCTCGGGGTCACTGTGGCTCCGCCCACTTGGGCGAGCAGGGCCTGTCCCAGCTCAGCCGCCAGGAAGGCCGCCGGCTGCACCGCCGCTCCACTCCACGTGGGCAGGGTTTCTCGATGAGGTAGGGTCAGCCCCCTAGGCTGAGCGGCCTTAGCCGCATCTGGTCAGCATGAAGGTGACCTCCGAGCCCCTGTGCGGACAGAGTGTTCCAGGCAACTTTACTGGGAAGAGGAGAGGAATTTTAAAATGCTGCTTCGGGATGAAAATTTGAAAATTTTAAAGTATCTGTAAACTTATTTTGGTGTGAGACATAAAGACAGGTGCCAGCTTTTATTTATTTATTTTTGTTGTTGTTTGTATCTTTTACATTGTTGTGTATTCCCCGTGGGTTTTCCACCACCGATTCACCCGTGACCCGTCACGTCACCATAGTCTCTCGTGCTCTTTCCTCCCCCATTTTGAGCCCTTATCCTCCTCGCCCCCTCACTGAGTGTCTCTCTCTTGGTTGGTTCCCCTGTATTCCGCTATAAGTGAGACCATTTGATATTTTTCTCTTTCTTTCTGGCTTATTTCACGGAGAATGATCCCTTCTAGCTCCACCCACGTTGCTGTGAATTACATGTGTTTATCTTTTTGATTGCTGAATAGTATTCCACTGTGTATATGTACCATGTCGTCTTCATCCAGTCATCTGTCTTTGGGCATCTGGGTTGTTTCCATGCCTTAGCTATTGTAAACAGTGCTGCAGTAAACATGCGGGTGCATGTATCCTTTTGGATTAGTGTTTTTGTGTCCTTTGGGTAGATTCTCAGGAGTGGGATTGCTGGGTCGTATGGGAGCTCCATGTTTAGCAGTCTGAGGCACCGCCATACAGCTTTCCACAGTGGTTGGGCCTGTTTGCATCCCACCAGCAGTGCAGGAGAGCCCCTTTTCCTCCACATCCTCTCTGGCATTTGTTGTTGCCTGTTTTTTTTGATGTGCGTCATTCTCACTGGCGTGAGGAGGTTTCGATTTGCATTTCCCAGATCGTATGCGATGTTGAACATTTTGTCATGTACCTGTTGGCCATTTGCTTTTCTTCTTTGGATAAGTGCCTTCTTAGCTCTTCTGCCTGTTCTGCCTGTTTGTTGACTTTGTTTTTGTTGAGTCGGGAGAGCTCCTGTAGATTTTGGTGATCAGTCTTTATCGGTTGTATTGTGTGCAAAGATCTTCTCCCAATTAGTAGGGTGTCTGTTTGTTTTGGGTAATGTCTCTGGGCAATGTCTCTCTTGCTGTACAGAAGCTTTTTATTTTGATGTAGTCCCACTTGTTTATCTTGTTCTTCTTCCTTCGCTTTGGGGTTGTGTCTTTAGTGCCAGCTTTTCGCTCCAAGGCGCAGCTCATGACCAGTAGCGCCTCCCTGCGAGAAAGCAGCCGCTGTGCAGGGAATGCTCTGGCAGGGGAAGGGCCCGGGGCAGGGGAGGGGTGGGAGCAGGGCCCTGGGGCTGTGTGCGCTCCCTGGGCGCCAGGGCGGGAGGCGCTCAGAGCACGCGGCCCTCCCGCGCCTTTCAGCAGTCGCCCCACGCGCTCTCGGAGGTGACGCTTCCCGCTTCTCCTCTCCCGTCTGCCGCCGGAAGGGCCCCTCCGGCATCGGCCCACACGAAGTGGGGCTCCGCGTGTTCTCCCGAGCCCGCCGCCCCTCGTGCCGCCCGCCCGACGTCGCACTCGCGGTGGGTCGCGGGGCCGCACTCGCGGCTGTCTCTGCGCTGGAGGTCCAGGCCCGGGCTCCGGCCGTGCTGCGGGCTGCCGCTGGCCGTCCTGATGCGGCTCTTGGTCCCTCGGCCACCTCGACCGCAGCGCCGAGCGCAGGGCCGCGTCACCGCCTGTCCTCAGATGGCCCCACGGCCTGCTCGCAGGGACTTCGAGAAATGCTCCTTTGCTGCAGTCAGTCCTGTCGTCTCCCGGGGACCGGCCTCAGCTGCACTGAAAAACTTCAGGAACCTGCTTCTGTCCCCGGAGTGCTGCCGCGCCTGGGCCCCGAGGGCAGCGGAGCCATGGGGCTCTCGTTGCTCGTTAACTCCTCGGCAAATTGGGGAGGGCTACCTGGGGGGCAGGGTCCCCGGAGGCCCGGCCCCAGCAAACCCCAGTACTGAAGGAGGCGTGTGTTCGCGTCGCCCAGAAGATGGCCGGGTGCAGCTCGCAGGCAGGAGCCGGGGCGGCGCGGGGCGCAGGGCAGCGGGGCCGAGCCGGGGGCAGGGCGCACCGTGGGCTCCACGTGCCGGGGCGGCGCACAGGTAGGCGCGGCGCGGGGGCTCGGAAGGCGCCCCGAGGCGCGCGTTGGGTCAGGCGCACGGGGCGCGGGGCTGCGAGGGCGGAGTCTGCGCAGGCGCCCCCTGCTCCCCGCGTGCCCCGCCGCCCTGTCCGCGAGGAGCGGCCCTCCCCGGGAGGCGGCGGCGGCCCTGGGCGCGGTGGCTCGTGAGGACCGCCCCTTCTCGGCACGTTTATTCTCATAAAGGTCCAGGGAAAGCTGCGAAATGAGAAATGGGGCTGGCGCTGGGGGGCTCTGGGCCCCGGGCGGGCTCTTTTGTTGAGTCAGCTCAGTGCAAAGAGGCGATCCAGGCCCTGGCAAGAGTGGGCACACGAGCTGTCAGCCCTGGGGCAGGTCGCACCCGGCACCCCGCACCCGGCGCCCCGCACCCGGCCCGGACCTGCCAGTGCTGAGGCGAAGGGCCAGGGCCAGCAGGTCCTTTTCCCGTGAGCCCTTGAGCGTGCTTTTCGGGACTTCGGTGACCTCAGGCCTCGGGGCCGGCGCCGACCCCGCCAGTTGGCCTCCTGGTCTCGCACTGGAACCGCCTTTCCCTGGTGACTGCTGGTGTCCGAGTGTATTGCGTCGTGGCCTGGGAGTGACGCAGTGGGCGCAGGGGGCGGAGCGGGGAGACCGAGCTGCTCTGCGCAGCCCCGCGGGCCGCTGCTCCTGGGCAGCCCGGCTCCTGGTCCTCCCGGCCAGCTGCGCATGGGCAGCCGCTTGGCGGCTGGGTCCTGCCGGGCTGGCGAGGTTTCTGTCCCTAAGACCCCACCAAGCGCGGCAGTGACCAGAGTGGGCCAGAGGCCTGGACGTCAGAAGGAAGACCCCCGGGGCGGGGGGAGGGAGCAGGGCAGGGGAGCGGGGCGGGCTGGGCCCCGAGGCGCAGACCCCACGCCCGCTCCTGGCGGGGGCGGGGAGCTTTGCGGGGCTCCAGGCTCCCCTGGCCAACACTCTGCGCCCTGGTTCCAGCCGAGCTGAGGCCTGTGCTGCGGCCTGCTCTGTCCCTGTCCCGGGAGGAGGTCGGGGTGTGCGCGAGGTGCTCGGAGACGGAGCATTCCTGTGGGAGGTGTGGGGCTCCTGGGGGCATTTTGGGGGAGGGGGCAGTTGGTTGATTTTGGTGAGAAACCAAATACTTGGTCCAAGGGAAGCCAGACCGCGGCTCTGGGGTGGCCTCCGCAGGGGAGGGACAGGATGGGGTGACTTCCCGCCCGTCTGGGGCTCCCAGGGGAGGTGAGGCGGAGGGCGGCCTCTGGGTACTTGAGGTTCATCTGTGGTGAGTGCGCGTTTCAGGCTCAGGGGTCACCAGGTGAGGCCCCAGCCCAGCCCAGGAACCCAGGGAGGGCCTGCGAGCAGGGTCAGCGGGGACCCGCTGCGGCAGGCGGCGGGCGGGGCCCGAGGCTGCAGAAAGAAGGGCACCGCCGGGACCAGATCAGACTCCCCGCCCTTGTGCACCCACGCGGCTGGGCTGAGTGTCCTGTGCTGGGCTGTGGCGGCGGGGCCAGAGCGGCCGGGGAGAGGCTGGACCAGGGAGAGGCGGGGCCCGGGCGCAGCGGGGCTGGACTGTGAGGCTGAGGGCAGCTCAGGACCTGGAGGGATGAGGCAGGACCGCTGGCGGCCCCGAGGGGCTGGGTGAGGGCAGAGCCCCGCTGCGCTGGGTCCAGCCGGGATGTGCCCTGGGCAGGAGCCTGGCTCTTGGCTCTTTCTGGAAGGGAGAGAAGCCAGGGGCTCCCAGGCGAGGAAGCGGCCGGCAGAGGCTGCTGTTCCGGGCTTGGCGGAGCCCCGGCGTGTGCAGGGCTTCCTGGGCAAGGGGAGCAGGACACCCGGGGGCTTTAGAATTAGACCCTGAGGGGCTGGGTCTCCCGCTGGAGGTTTCTGTTTTTCTAGAACAGCAGTTCTGCTGCTGAAAGTGCAGGCGGTGCCAGCAGGGCACAGGCAGGGTCTCTGCAGATCTGCGCACACGGGCCAGGGGAGTCCTGGTGCCCTCGGGGGCTTTTTCTGGCTTAAACTATTTATTTATTTATGCACACAAGAACTGGGGTGCAGGCCAGAGGCGTGGGGTGGTGAGAGGAGTGGGGAGCAGAACAGGCGGATCCACTGAAGCACACTGCTGAGGGAGCAGCGGGGAGACAGGAGAGGGCTGCTGCGTCCTGTGGGAAGCTCCCTGGCCGGGGGTCGATCTCGTGCTGCAGGGGCTGCGATAGCTTCATAGGCTGAGACTCAGCACCTTGTGCCACCAGGGAGGCCCATTTTTCTGGCTTTTAATGATCTTTCTGCACCACTGGCACTGCGGCAACCAGGTGGGGGGGGTGGGGGGCGGGGGGGCCGGCGCATCTGCGTTCTCCGAGCTCTCTGGCGTTCTCTCGTGGTCTCTCCACCTCGGCCCGCCGCTCTCTGCTGCGCTGTCCTGTGACGCTGCCGTGTAGCCGCCGCCTCCAGGCCCGGGTGCGCACACGCACGCACACCCGCACCACACCCCAGGAGTCCCCCTCAGGCCTGCGCACCCCGAGTGCCTGCGCCCAAGCGCCTCCTGCACTCAAGGCCGCAGGTGATGGCCGCGGAGGCCAGTGGTGCAGAAGCCTCAGCCTCTTCATCGGCCCTGCACGGAAACGTCTTGGAAGGTTTCCGAGAAGAACCTGGAATAGTCACTGGGGGGGTGGGGGGAGGAAGCGGCAGGGCTGAGGCTGCAGTTACCCTGGGGTTAGAGGCCACGGACGCTCTGCCCGTGAGTGAGGGGAGCCCGTGACCGCGGGCGGGTGCTGGCTCCGTCCAGAACTTGGTCTGCCCTCGACGAAGCGGTGGCCAGGGAGAGGGGGCTTGCTGACTGGACACGCAAAGTGTGACGACTGAGCTGGTGTCCGCCTGGGCAAGAAGGCGCCAGCGGAGGTGCAGGCTGGCTCAGACGGACACACACACACACACACGGGCGCACAGAGACACACACACACGTGCACACACAGACACATGGGCACACACAGACACAGATGCACACACACACTCAGATGTGCCTGGAGGAGGCGTCCACACACTCTGAGGGAAGAACAGGCTTTCCCCGGGCTGGGGGAGGGGCCAGGTGTGCCCTGCCTTCCAGAAGAGGCCCCTGCGGGAGGGAAGGGCCTGGGCGCCAGTGCCCCCGGCCCTCTGGCTCATCGTGTCCCAGTAAACGTGGCTGTTGCTTCTATTTCCTGAGTGTGGCTTGGCGAGTCCTTTCTTACCTGTGGTGCTGCGCCTGAAACGCCTAGGCGCAGAGACCCCGTTGAGGGGGCCGGCGCAGGCCCTCCCAGGTCTCCAGCCCCGTGCCCAGTGGTCTGAAAGCCGGGGTCGGGGGGCCGGGAGCAGCGGGCGCGCTCTTGCCGCCTGGACAGCCTCGCCCGTCCGGGGGCACTGAGGACTGGTGTGCCTCGGCCGCGGCGCTTCCCCAAGGTCTCTTCCCCTCCGCAGGCGATGGCGCCCCCAAACGCGTCTGCTGTCACTGAGTTTCAGCTGCTGGGTTTCCAGAACCTCCTCGAGTGGCAGCCCCTGCTGTTTGCCCTCTTTCTGTCCATCTACGTCCTCACGGTGGCGGGGAACGTGGCCATCATCGCCGTGGCGAGCCACGACCGGCGCCTGCACACGCCCATGTACACGTTCCTCAAGCACCTGTCCTTCCTGGAGGTCTGGTACACGTCCACCGTGGCGCCGCCGCTGCTCGCCGGGCTGCTGGCCTCGGGCCGCGCCATCTCCTTCCCCGCCTGCATGGCCCAGCTCTACTTCTTTGTGTTCTTCGGGGCCACCGAGTGCTTCCTCCTGGCCGCGATGGCCTGTGACCGCTACCTGGCCGTCTGCCGCCCCCTGCGCTACGCCCGCCTCATGAGCCCCGAGGCCTGCGCCGGGCTGGCGGCGGCCGCCTGGCTGGCGGGCGTGGGCACGGGGGTGCCGCCCTGCCTCCTGATCTCCAGGCTGGACTTCTGCGGCCCCAACCGGATCGACCACTTCTTCTGCGACCTGCCCCCGCTGATGCGGCTCTCCTGCTCCAGCGTCCGCGTCGCCGAGGCGGGCGTCCTCGCCCTGTCCGTGGCCGTGCTGTGCGCGTGCCTCCTACTCACCCTCGCGTCCTACGCGCGCATCCTGGCCGCCGTCCTGAGGGTCCCCTCCGCCTCCGGCCGCGCCAGGGCCTTCTCCACGTGCGGCTCCCACCTGGCCGTGGTGGCCATCTACTACGGCACCATGATCTCCATGTACGCGCGCCCCGGCGCCCGCCTGGCCCCCGAAATCAACAAGGTCATTTCCGTCTTCTACACCGTGGTCACCCCGCTGCTGAACCCCGTCATCTACAGCTTGAGGAACAAAGACTTCAAGGAGGCTGTCGGGAAAGTGGTGACAAGGAAGTTCGAGAAGTGCGGGGTCTGCGGCCGCGGGCTGAGGGGCAGCCGCAGGGTCGGGTGAGGACGGTCGCGGCCGCGCAGGTCGGGAGCTTCGGCGCCGCCCTCGCCGCCCCCGCCCGCAGGTGAGGCCCCGCCAGGCCCCGCCGTCCGCAGTCTGTCCTGTCCTCTGAGGGGCCCCGGCCGTGTGGGCCACGGGCTCGCGCGTCATGTCCCCGTCCTATGGCAGGTCCCCAGTTCGTCAGGCCGTGTGGGCAGAAAACCACCTTTCAGCCCCTGGGCCGTCCGGCGGCGCGCCCGGTGCCATCGAGGCACAGAAGGGGAGTTGTGACGTGCTCGGCCTCCTCCCTGGTGACCACACAGGACGGAGGACTTTTAAAATGCCAAAGATTTGTCTGTAGTAACTTAGATTTGGGGATGTTTTTGTTTAAGGAAATTTTAGGAAAGGAACGGAGGGAAGGAGAGGGGGAGGGGCTGGTGAAGAGGGCGGGGCAGGGGGCAAAGAGACAGACAGGGAAGGAGGGAGGGAAGGAGGGAGGGAGGGAGGGGAGGGGTGGTGGGAAAGGGAGGGGAAGGTAGCTGAAGGGGGAAGGGAGGGCAGGGAAGCGGAAGGAAGGAGAAAGGAGAGTTGGGGAGCGGGCCAGGAGCTGCTGTGAGCTCTGGGTCAACAGCTGTACTCTCAGAGGTTGCAGCTGCTCTCCTGACTGGCTTGATTCAGCCGATACTTAGAGGGCCCCTGCTAACTAACCTGCCCCCTACTCCCGTCTTCCTACAAGTACCCCAAGCCCCAGTGTGCCTGTCCTTGGCAGACGTCTGGGGGCCTGGGGAGGCGGGATGAAGCTCTGCCTCAGTGAGCCTGCAGCCTGCAGGGAGAGACCTGCAGGGAGTCACCAGAAGCCCCCCGGTCCCTTCTATTGTGATGATGCCGGGACAGGGACGTGTCCCCTGGTGCTGGAGCGGCGCCCAGGTGCCCCGGGGCAGGCGCTGACCGCGCTTGTGAGGAGCACAGAGGAGTGGGCAGTCTGCGCCCGAAAAGGACTGAGGGTCCGGCTGGTGGGGCCGTGGTGCCCGTGCACTGGAGGTGGCTGGTCTGGGCTGGAGACACTCATCCCGAGCTCGCACTGACGGGGAGTCAGGCAGGGTCCCGGACCCACCCACTCCTCGCCCCAGAGGTGCTGCCTGCTCATGGGCTGGCCCAGCCCTCCTCAGGTTCTGGGGCTTGTGCCCTCTGCCCTCTGGCTGTGAATCCTGGCGCAGGTCCTTGGGGTCTTTTACCTGCCTTCTTCTGGCTCTTGTTTCCACATCCTTGGAAGGAAGAGGAACTTGACCTCAGCAGTCAGGGCAGGAGGATGGGACACCCCAGGGCAGGCCAGCATGGCCGCCCACTGCTGGGGCTCTGAGATGAGAGCCCCCGAAGCCCCCAAAGGCCAAAGGCCCAAACCAAGGCTCTAGCCTGTCAAAGGATGGGCCGATAGGGCACAGGCGCTGTCTGTGGGTCTCACCTGCGCCCACAGCTGCAGGAGGCTGTTGGCTCCAGGAACTCCAGGGGTGGTTTTTACAAATGGGGGAGACAAAGGGCTCACCATATCCACACGTGGCAGCCACCTCACCCAGATACTCAGTGACGGTCACCACCGGTCACCAGGGTGCTGGGCAGCGCTGGCCAGTCGTGATGGTCACTACTGGTCAGACAGAGACAGTGTCAGAGACACCCAGTGTCAGCTCTGTGAGATGTTGGGCCACACCAACAACAAACAGCTCTTCGAGATGCCTGGCCTTTGGAGCTCCTCAGGGCTCCTTCTGGCAACTCCGATGGGGCCGAGGCCCCATCCCTGCAGAGATCTTGCAGGACTGTCCATCGTCTTCCTTCTTTGGGCCCTTCTTGCTTCCCAGGCTGGAATTAGCGGTCCCTGGCCTGCCAGCCCCGGCTTATATGCTCTCAGGGTGCCCCGCCCACAGGTCTGATTGGACCATTTTCAGTCATGTGGCTGATTGGACCATTTAGCACCAATCAGCTCATAGCTCGCACCTGATTGGTCCACTCTGTATCCAGGAAGTACAGGTTGCCTAAAAGGGTTCTGAGGCCAACTCCTGCAACTGACCTGCGGTGGAGCCGCTGCCCCTCCCCTGCTGCGGTGGCATCTGCTGAGACCTCCTGTGTCGTGTCCCAGACACTGGGCTGACTGGGGGTGAGAGGCAGGGACTGTCCTTGGTTCTGGCTGGGAGGATGTCAGTAGCGAGGCCCCGCCTTGCCAGCAGATGCTCAGCTGTGGTCAGTGGTCAGCCAGACTGAGGTCATCGTAGGAAGCCTCATCGTGGTGTGGCGGTGCCGGCTCTGTGTGGGGGAGAGGAAATACTTAGGTGTGAAATTTTCAAACGTTGGACGTCACCGACGGGAAAGCAAAGGTCTAGTGCAGTTAGCAGATGCGGAGCTGAGGCCAGACAGGGCCACACGCACGGGGCGTTCACCTGCCCTAATGTAAATCTTCTTCCAGTTCTTTGCGTCTTTACATCTATAAATGATGGTGTTATTTTATTGTATGCAAATCCGATGAATTTTCTCATTTGACAACTCCATATGGAAACATAGACACTCTGGTGAGATTTCCTGTGATAACATGCTAGACGGGACATTGACCCCATTCCCAGGCAATGATGTGATTAAGTACATGGGGACAGACACGTGGTAACCTGGCAGTGATGTGGTGCCGCTGCTTCACTAATTCTGGAAATACTAGAATATGATGTAGTCCACTAGCTATTACTTTGCTTTTACCATCATAACTTGTTATGGTCTCTTATTCCCCCAAATTCCAATCCAATAGATTTTTAAAATTTTTCAGAAGTTACACTGCACATGAAATTAACACTTTCATACTCACTTCTTCCTTCTGGTTCCACCGTGTGCTGAGTGTGTTTTATGTGCATAATGGAGTCATGAACTCATCTTCTCTATTACATTTTGGTGAGTGTCCCCTTCATCAGTCTCCCCACAGCTGTCTTCATGGCCTGGTTTCTCAGACTGTAGATGACGGGATTCAAGGTGGGGGGCACCATCGTGTAGAACAGAGAGAAATGACCATACCAGAAATTGACGGAGTTTCTGAAATCGGCTTCAGATGAGCAAATCATCCAGTGGAGAGAAATAGCACCACAACCAGCAGGTGGGGAAGGCAAGTGGAGTAGGCCTTGGCCTGACCTTCTGTGGACGGAATCTTCCTGACAGCAGAGAAGATGTGGACATATGAGATGACGATGAGAACAAAATAGCAGACACCTAACACCACACTAGTGAGAGTGGGGAAAAGTTCACTCATTAAATTTCCTGAGCAGGAAATAGCCAGTAACTGGGGGGTGTCACAGAAATACTGATGGACCCACAGTAGGACAAGGAGAAGGTCCCAGCTGTGTGCATCACAGCCTGGACACACCCACCCAGCCAGGACACAGCTGCCAGCTGCACACACCTGTCCCTGCTCATGAGGACCTCGTAGTGCAGGGGGTGGCAGATGGCAGCATAGCGGTCAAGGCTCATCACCGTGAGCAGGTGCAGCTCTGTATATGCTGACAGAATCATCATGAAGACCTGGAGCACACAGCCTGGGAACGAGATGGAGCTGCTGTGTGTCAGAGCGTTGGCAATGGACTTGGGCACCGTGGCCGAGATGAGGCAGAGGTCCGCGAGGGACAGATTCCTCAGGAAGAAGTACATGGCGTGTGGAGGTGCGGGTCCAGGGTGGTGATGACCACGATGAGCCCGTTCCCCAGCAGGGCGCACAGGTAGACCAGGGAGAAGAGCAGTGGGTGCAAGAAAGCCAAGCACCCATGGAATGGGAATCCCACGAGGACAAATTCCATTATAACTGTGAGATTGGTCACCACTGTAGTCATCTGTATTACGAAAGGAAAAGGGAAGAAATGTTCAAACCTTTCAACACTGAACATACGGGTTATCAATATGGGTAATAATCTGTTTTTCACGTAATTATTCCTTCTACGTTCTGTTGAGTGTAAGATCATCATCTGCATATACTGCTTTAGTCACCTTGTATTTTCGTCTCGTGTGAAGAGGCCATTATTATGCTGTCCAAAAAAGATATGAAAGTTGGTGAAAACTGAAAATTCCAACTCTCTCCTATAACCCTCAGCACATTTGGATCTCTTACCTGTCAACAAACCCAGCTGACAGCCCCTCCCTACTGCCCTAGTCCAGCCGCTCCTGACACCTGCCTAGGACCCAGCGCTCAGCCCAACACACCCCAAGAAGTTGTCCAGTCACAGCCCCAGAGGAAACGGGACCCACCCAGAGCACCCCCACCCCCAGAGTCTGTCCTGCTCCCCCTGCACAGCCCTCGGTCTGAGAGGCCCCCAGGGACAGGGGTGAGCTGGGGACGGCGGGGGCGGGTCCCTGTTTTCCTGCTCCAGCCCCGACCCGGTCACGGCGTGGAGTGACCTGCGCTGAGCGTCCCCTGCGGCGTGTGCTGCCCTCTCCTCTGTCGCCGCCTCACCCCGGGGCCTCGTGCTGACTCCTGGTCCCCGTTTCCTCGTCTCCGTGTCTCTCCCGACCTGACTCTCCCACATCTGAGGGCTCAGAGACCCTGTTCCCTGCAGAGTCTCCCCCGGTCACACCCACACGTCACCCCCGATGGTGAGCTTGTCCCCCCACGGCCCCGTCCCCTCTGTCCCCCATAAGACTCTGCAAATCTGGGCTGGGAGGAGGCAGCTCTGGCGCCAGGTCAGTCTGTCTGTGGGTGTGGCTGTCCCTGCCGGGCACAGGGCCGGGTCCCTCCATGTGCGGTTAGAGAATCTCTACCTGGCTCTTATGTTTGCCATAATATTTAATCATAAGGCAGAAAATTCTGATTTTTGTCAGTAAGTTTTGTATTTCCTTGGGAATTTCTTCATTGCAATCTAATTCCATTAGTTGTTATTTTGTTTGGTGCCCATAACATTCAGGGTGCTGAATGCTAAAATGCCTGTCATGAAGCAATGATGTCACATCTGCCATCAATCTGCATGTTCTAATATGACAAACGTACTAAAAGTCATTATATTTTTTAGGTCTTTACAATAAAGTAGAATATGTTTTCTCTCATTGAGGCTCCCCCCAGGATGATACGGCATTGGGACCCTGAGAATCTTATGCACCTTCAGAATGTGTTAGTTTTTGTTACTTATAAAATGAATGTTTTAACTGCTATACTTTCTCTATTCTTAAAAGAAGCTTGAAATGTAAAGTCTTTAAAGTCTAAGTGGATTATCCTCTGACCTGAGCTGGGTAGCAGATACCTGCAATCAGGGGAGGCACGTCCCAGCTGCCTTGTGGAATCTCTTCCTCGAGGTTGTCCCATCACAGGACAGAGGGCGTCCCGGCCTCTCCCTCCATGGCTGAAGCGTGTGTGGGTCCTCAGAACACTTTCAGGATCCACCCTCCGTCCTCTGCCGCCTCCGTGGACAGAGCAGGGGCCTAGGGGTGGGGCTCTTTGACCTCTGGTGCTGTCGCCTGGGAATTGGTCACTGTCCAAGACTCCGTCCCTCAGGGACTTTACTCCAGGAGGACAAGTGTATGTGTCTAGTTGTCTGTCTTAATTGGCCTAGTTCTACAGCATATCCCATGAGTAATTAGCGCACTCAGTGTGGATGTAATTTTGTTTTTGGTTCACACTAGTATGGAAATTAATATAAAAATAATTTCCAGTTTCTATCATCACCTGTTGTATCTACTGTGTTTGGCGCCATCATTAAAAGCAGTGGGATGAGTCCATGTCCCAGGAGCTGGATAGTCACTGTCACCCACTGTGTGTCCTTCTTGGAGAGACCTTGAGAGATGGGACGAGGGGAGCATGAGGGAATGGTGGGGGCAGGAAGGAAGGGACAGAAATGAAGAAAGGAGGGACAAAGGGCGGGAGAGGGGAGGAGAGGCAAGTAAAAATTCAACAGAAGTGAATAAATAGAGGGAAAAATACCAATTCTTCTGAAAAAGAAATTTACACTAGTCTCTGAAACATTGTTTATTTGTATAGTTCTTTTCCATTTTCAGCAGCTGTAATACTGCACTTAAGTTAGAACTGTGGTTATGTTTGAGTAATTTTAATTTAAATCATAACAAAATAGAGTAGATTATTAGGTATCTCGTGTCATATTACTTGGATTTTCCTTTGTGTTTATAGTGACGTCATGTATTTGGAAGCAGGTCTTTAATCTGTTTTCAGTTTATTCTTCTATGTGGTATGAGACAGTGACCTCGTTTCATTCTGTTGCATGTGGTGTCCACTTTCCCAATGCCATTTCCCTTGTTCCAGTGCATACTATTGGCTCCTTGTCATAGATTAACTATCCATTTAGATGTGGGTTTATTTCTAGGCTCTAATTAAATTACATTGGTCTGTGTGTCCGTTTCTGCCCCAATACCATGTTGTTTCAACTATCATAGCTTTATTGTATAGACTGAACTTAGAAATGTGCTGCCTCCATTTGTCCTTATTTTTTCAGGATTGTTGGCTATTTCGGGTCTTTAGTAGTTAAATATGCATTTCAGTAATGTTTGTTTCATATCTGTAAAGAATGCTATTGAAGTTTTTATTGGCATTACATTGAATCTCTAAATTGCTTTGGGTGTCAGGAGCATTAACACTTTGTGGTCCGCTCACGTGTTAGTACGTGTTTTTGTCACCAGTACCAGGTGGCCGCTCACGTATTAATATGTGCTCATCTAGTCTCCGGTTTTTCACACCATGGTGGATTTATTTGAAACTCTTAGGAGCTATTTCTTTGATCATACTCAGTCTAGAAGCTTTACACATTGCTTTGGTGAAAGTGTAAGGTGTTTTATGAGAGATATGACAGTTTTTTTAATATCCAGTAGTTCAGGAGTTGTGTGTGTTTTATTGAATGTTTATACTATTCATGTGGTGGCACAGAAAATGGCTGGCCCCAAGGGCTGGTAAATTTAAAGGGCACCAGCACACAAAGTGTTAAAATGTTAGTACTTCCAAGCCACCTGCAGGAATTATCTTTCCATTTCTATGTCTTTTCTATTTCTTTTAACAATGTCCTACTCTTTTCTTTTTGTCTTCACTTCTGTTGTTTGGTTTGCTACTAAGTACTTAGTTTTGTGATTATAAGTGGGATAGTTTTCTTAAGGTCTTCTCTGTAGGTCATTGTTTACGCATAAGAAGACAATTTATCATGTGTTGATTATGTAAGCTCCAACTGCACTGAAATGGCTTATTGATTTAATTATTTTTCTCCAGTGGAGTCTTTAGTGCTCTCAGCATGTATTATGTTGTCCACAACAGGTATAATTGTGTTTAAATGTTTAAATTCATACAACCTTAAGACAGCTAATGTTTTATTAATTCAATTATTTTAGTTATGCTATACATAGCTGGCAAATCTAGGCAATGAATAGTTTCAGTATATCTTTATAATGGTCTGATATTCCATCTTCTTCGTTCAATACATGTATTCAGTTCTCTTATATCCCATAACTTTTATTGACCAGTAAACTATGACAGTATCAATAATTGATATTAGCAAAGTTATTTATCAAATGCAAATGACTTAAAAGAACAGTAGCAAGTTGTCAACCCAGAATATCAAAGATCAGGATTTTGCTACTCCTCTTGTTCCTGGCTGGCTTCCAACTTCCCCTTGTGCCCACAGGGAACTCACCCTGGCCGAGGCAAAGTCAGCCTTTGGAGCGCCCTTGCAGGGCGAACTGTGTGAGAATTAGTGAAACAATCTGATATGCAATTGGAACTGCACTGTATCATGAACTATTTCGGTGTGAAATTTTCAAATGTTGGACTCCACAGTCGGGAAGCAAAGGTCTAGTGCAGTCAGCAGACGTGGCGCTTAGGCCAGACAGGGCCACAGGCACGGGGTGTTCACCTGCCCAAATGTAAATATCGTTCCAATTATATACATGTCTTTATGTCTACACTAAATAATAGTGCTATTTTATTGTACATAAATCTGATGCGTATTCTCCTTTGAACAACTCCATGTGGAAACATGGACACTCTGGTTAAGATTTACTGTAATAATGTGCCCAATAGGACATTGTCTTCAATTTCCCAGGCACTCTCACTAGTTAAATAAATGGGGACAAACACAGGAGTACAGTGGGGTGTACTGTTGTGAGTGCCATTCCTCAACTAATTCTGGAAAAATTAGAACACGGTGTAGTTCACCAGCTATTATTTTGTTTTTACCATTATGGCTTCCTAAATTCTCTTACTGTTTCTCATAAGACCCCACCCAATACATATTTGTCACTTTTTAGTAATCACTGCACATGAAATTAACAGCTTTCACACTCACTTTTTTCCTTCTGGTTCCACCGTGCACTGAGTGTGTTTATGCCCAGTGGGGGCGGCTCTCCACACCAGGGCTGACAGGGGTCTCTGCTAAGTCACGTGTGAGCTCCTGATCCACAGTCGGTCCTGACTGCTCAGACTCTAACTCGGATCCCAAGGCCTGATTTATGCCCCGAAGGCCTCACTGACTGAGTAAAGGGGCGTCTGGCCCAACCGTGGCCTCTGACCACACACGTGACCAAGAGGGTCAGTGACATTAAAGGGGAAGCTCCTTACAGGCGGGAGACACTGACCCAGTTAGAGAACCTCTGCTGAAACAGACGAAACCAACCGCTGTATCTCTAGACTAATAGCTTCAGAAATGGGGAACACCAAAATGTGGCTTGAAGTTCAGTTACCTCCATTGTACAGACACTATCAAAAAACCCCGAAGTATTAAAAGGAGGGACAATAAAAGCTAATAGAGTATATGAAGACATCTTAAATATAATTTTAAAATGAGTATATATTTTAAATGATACTATGAAATTATGTGTGATTATAAGAATATAAATCGGGATATAATGTGAAAATTTAAAATAAGTGTCTCGTAATGGAGTCATGAGCTCATATTGTCTATTACATTTTGGTGAGTGTCCCCTTCATCAGTCTCCCCACAGCCGCCTTCATGGCCTGGTTTCTCAGACTGTAGATGACGGGATTCAAGGTGGGGGGCACCATCGTGTAGAACATAGAAATGACCAGGTCAGACACGGACAGAGTCTCTGAAATTGGCTTCAGATGAGCAAAGAATACAGAGAAGACAAATAGCACCACAACCAGCAGGTGGGGAAGGCAAGTGGAGTAGGCCTTGGCCTGACCTTCTGTGGACGGAATCTTCCTGACAGCAGAGAAGATGTGCACATAGGAGATGACAATGAAAATAAAACAGCAGGAATCCGACACCACGCTAATTAGAATGGGGATGAGTTCATTGATTAAACTTTTTGAGCAGCAAAGAGCCAGTAACTGGGGGATGTCACAGAAGAACTGGTGGACCACGTTGGACCCACAGTAGGACAAGGAGAAGGTTCCAGCTGTGTTCATAACAGAGAGGACACACCCACCCAGCCAGGACACAGCTGCCAGCTGCACACACCTGTCCCTGCTCATGAGGACCTCGTAGTGCAGGGGGCGGCAGATGGCAGCATAGCGGTCAAGGCTCATCACCGTGAGCAGGTGCAGCTCTGTAGCTGCTGAAGTAATCAGCAT
>PVIJ01003675.1:58720-71736 GCA_004024925.1 Scalopus aquaticus
CTGTGCGTCAGAGCGTTGGCAATGGACTTGGGCACCGTGGCCGAGATGAGGCAGAGGTCCGTGAGGGACAGATTCCTCAGGAAGAAGTACATGGGCGTGTGGAGCTGCGGGTCCAGGGTGGTGATGACCACGATGAGCCCGTTCCCCAGCAGGGCGCACAGGTAGGCCAGGGAGAAGAGCAGTGGGTGCAGGAAGCCCAAGTTCCCGTGGGTGGGGAACCCCAGGAGGACGAATTCTGTCACCTCCGTGAGATTGGGCACCACTGGGGACATCACCGGCATCAAGAATCTAGACTGAAACGCTGTCGGCCAGAGCTGGACACGTGGCCTTTATCTGCAGATGGCCAGCACTGTCCTTCCCCTCGTGGTCACTCTCCGGGCCCTGCTGAGCGTCTTCACCCCACAGGGACCCCAGTTCCTGCTCTGCTCGACCTTGTGGCCTCAGTGACTAGAAGGTGCCGCCATTGTCCACGCAGCTGTGACGATGCTGAGGGCAGAGAATCCGCTGACTCAGCCGCTGAGCACGGTCTCTCCCCACACTCATTGCGTCCAACGGGCGGACTGCCCTCACCCCCCTCCTCCCTGAGGTGGCCACTTTGCCTCCTCTCCCCTCACCAAGCCCCCAGGTCAGCTCAGCTCCTGGGAGGGGGACACTGAAGAAGCATTATGGAACAGGGACTAGCAAGTGTGACCCCAAATCTTGCCTTTGGGGTCCACAGCTGCCACATCCCTGCATCTCTTTACCCCAGGCCCAGCTCACAGGCGCACATTGGAGATCAGTGGACACGGCCCCCTGGGGTCTGTCCTGCTCTCAGCGCCCCTGTGATTCAGCACAGAATGCGGCGGGGTGTGCCCAGCGCCCCGAGTCTGGTCTGACTCTGTCTCCCCTGCTCCTGCATCCTGTGACTGGGGGTGACCTCCTGCTCTGCTCACCCCAGTCATATACGCCTGCCCCGACCCGCCCCAGGAGCTAAGATCTTTTCTCCTCCAGCTCCTTCCTCCCCGTCACGCTCACACGTCCCCCCTGAGGGTGAGCTTGTCCCCCCACGGCCCTGTCCCCTCTGTCCCCATCAGACTCAGCACATCTGGGCCGGGGGAGGCGGCTCCGGGCGGGTCAGAAGGGCTGTGGGTGCGGCTGTCCCTGACGGGCACGGGGCCGGGCCCCTCCGCGTGAGAATCTGCTTCATCCCCACGTGTAAGTGGGGGCGGTGTTGACCCCGCGCTCTCAGACGCCTCGCACGTTTATAAAAAAGTTGATGATTAAAGGCTGTGCTCAGCTGTCTCCATGGTGCTAGACAACGGGAATTTCCTGCGGAAATTTCATGTTTTGGATGAAAGTAGCCAAATACTAGTAGTTGTAACACACAACGATTCCATGTGCTCCAGTGCGCAGAGCGGAACAAAGTCCAGGGGTTCCCTTGCGAGGGGCTCGGGCTCTGTGGGGTCACCGGACAGTTATTGTATCTCAGCCGCAGCCTGTGAGGCAGCAGCCCCAGCCCCCCGCGGCCCCTCAGGCCACGAGGCCGGTCCCGAGCGCTGCGGGAACGTCCAGAGCGAGCCACGGAGGGTTCCCGCCGCCCCCGGGGGCGCGCGCAGGGGACGTGCTGGGGATGCTGCAGCACCCCGAAAGTCACCGGCCTCACCCGCGCAGCGCCCCGGGCAGGCGGCCCCGCCCACGCGCCCCAACCCGGCCTGGGGCTCTCCCACCGCCGCCCCTTCCCGGGTCCCCCCGCACTCGCGTCACCCGCCGTGGGGGTGCTGGGGCATCCCCCCGAGAGCTCCGAAGCGGCGTCACATGCCACAGGATGTGCTGAAACCCCTGAACTCCCACCCGGGGCCCCTTAGACAAAGCAGCGGCCTCCGAGTCGGGCCTCCTGGACCCCGCGCCGCCGCGCCCGCCGACCTGCTCACCTGGTGTCTGTGGGGTACACAGCGCCAGCTCACCCCCCACACTCAGTGCGCGCCCTGCGGCCCGTGCGCTCGCCGGACACGAGCTGCTCCCCGGGCCGCTGCGCAGCACCTGCGCCCCGGGACCCCTCGGACTCTGCTCGGGGCGCTGCCAGCGCGGACCGCCGCAACAGAGCCCGTTTCAGGGCGACGCTCACACGTCCGGTCCCGCCGAGACGAAGGATTTTCACACCTCGGTCCTGGCTGACACCCGGGCAGACGCCGCACGGGCCCCTGTCTCCGTCTCCCGCGGCCCCGGGCGCCTCGTGCTCGGGGACCTCACCCCGGGGGCCCCGTGTATCTGCGGACCCCTAACGGGTCCCCGGTAATGAGCCCCCCTGGAAATCAGCACAATTGGGGTCCCATGAGGCCCCAGGAGCAGGATGGCGGCGCCGCCTCCCCTCACCCCATCAGCCCAGCTGACCCGCCGTAGGGGACCTGGGTGTGGCTCCATCGTCAAAGCCATTGATGAGTCGCGTCCAGGGGAGCTGGACAGTCTCTGTCCCCCACCGTGTGCCCCCCGTTCAGACAGGGGGGATGTGAGGGGCATGGAGTATTGGTGGAGGCGGGAGGAAGAAAAAGAATGGAGGGAGGGAAGGAGGCAGGGGGACAAAGAGAAATTCAACAGAATTGAATAAGCAAAGGTAGGAAAATTGGATCTTCTGAAATGTGAATTTGTCACATAAAAAGTTATTTAACTTTCTGTTTCTAGAAACCATTAGTCTTCATTCATTTGAGGTTTTTTTTTTTTTTAATTCTGTAGCAAGAAGGTATATGATTTAGGGATACAGAGTAACTCCACCCACCCCAGTGCCCGCCATCTCCTCCTCAGGTTTGGGTCCTGCCCCCTCCTCTCCTCTGGCCCCTCCCTGTTGGAAATAAAAAACATCTCTGACTACAGAATTGAGGCTGCCAGGGTGGCAGGGACGGAGGGAGGGTCCTGCAAAGAGGATGTTTGAAAGCCACCTCTTTCTTTTTTTTTCATATAAACTTTAAAATAGCATTTCCAATAAAATTTGAAATAATTCCATTCCCCATCAATAATGAAAGGTGAATTTACATTATGTTTAAACACAGAATCAGGACATCTTTTGATAGAGCTAAAACATTATTTTATATTGACACTTAAGCAGAAAGGAAAAAAAATACCTAGTTGTGAAAAATAGAACAGTCAGAAATCTCCTGTGCCTGTGGGTGCCGTCTGCTGCTCTGGCCACATCCCCTCTCGTTCTTAAGTCAAGGATGACTTCTAATGTGTGTGTTTTTAATGAGAATATTAATTTTAATTTCAGATAGGAGAAGCTAAAGAGGACATATAGCAACTTTGAAAAGTATCATGTAAAAAGATTGTTTCATAGGGAAAATGTACTTGTAAAACTTCATGAATATTGGTTGGTATTCTCAATAGACAAAAACCAGTAGCCTTCCTATATGTAAGCAATCAGTCTAAAGAGGAAGAAATTGAGAACCACCCCCCACCCAAAATTAATACCTGGGAATAAATCTAACAAGGAGGTGAAAGACCCAGCAAGAAAAATGCAAAACACTATTAAAAGAAAGAAGATGAAAAGAAGATGAAAGAAAGGAAGATGAAAAGAAATTGAAGGCTATCCCCAGGGTATAGATCAGGAGAACTAACATTATCAAATAGCCATCCTAGCAAAAGCAAATTGCAGAGTTAATGCAATTCCAATAAAAATCCCGATGGCATTCTTGAAAGAAATAGAATAAACATTGCTGAAATTCATAAGCAATCACAAAAAGATCTCAAGTAGTCTAAGCTCTCCTGATTAAAATGGGGAAGAATGGAGGCATTACACTTCTGGACTTCAAAAAATACTACAAAGCCATAATAATAAAAACAGCATGGTACTAGAACAAAAACAGGCACACAAACCCAGGAAATCAAATTGAAAACCCAGACATAAAGCCACATAATGCAACTAACATATAACAAAGGAGCAGACAATATACACTGGAACAAGGACAGTCTCTTCAATAAATGGCGCTGGGAAAGCTGGACACTAAATGCAAAAGAATGAAACTAGACCACTATCTCAGACCATACATGAAAACCACCTCAAAATGGATAACAGACTTGAATTTAAGTTTTGAAACCATAAAATATATAAAAGAGAACATAGGCATGACACTCCATGATATCACCTCAGAAACGTCTTTGAGAACTCATCCCCAGAAGCAAGGAAAACAAGGGAAAAGATAAACAGCTGGGATTACATCAAACAAAAAAGCTTCTATACAGCAGGAGACAGCAACTAAAACAAGAGACCCCCTACAGCCTGGGAGAGAATATTCGCACAACATACAACCAACAAGGGACTGATATCAAAGATGTACAAAGAGCTCACACAACTCAACAAAAATAACCCAGGCAAAAAATGGGCAGAAGAGCTAAAAAAGACACTTCTCCAAAGAGGAAATGCAAATGGCCAGCAGGCATATGAGAAAATACTCAACATCCCTAATCATCAGGGTTGTGCAAATCAAAACCACAATGAGACACACCTCCACGGTGACAATGGCCCCATTAAAAAAACTAGAAACAGCAAATCCTGAAACAGATGTGGAGAAGGAGCCTCTCACGCTGCTGGTGGGGTGTAGACCAGCCCAGCCCCATGGCAGGCCGTGGGGGGTCCTCGGAACCCCAAAAGGGACCCACCACATGGCCTAGCGATTCCACTTCTAGGAATCTGTGGCCTCGGGGGCCAGCAGCCTTGGGGGGCCGGAGGAAAGACAAAGTCCGAGCAGAGGAGACTCAGAGGGCCTGGCCTGCCCCAGACGCAGCCCCTTCCCAAGGGCCGCGCACAGTCCCGGGGCCAGCTGCACAGGGTGGGCAAGTCAGGACGTGCCTGCGGGGATGGGTGGGGCTCAGATCGTCTGGCCCAAGCTGGGGGTGACTAGGGCTGCTGCCCAGGGCTCTGTTGCTGCCGCTCATCACAGCGCTGTCCCCCTCTAGCCCCCACTTACACGGCCCCTCCTGTCAAGTGGCGGAGCGGGTCAGGCTGCTCTTGCCAGTTTGTCCTGCGTTCTCAGCAGACACTGGTTTCCCAGTGTGTTCCTCATACAGACTTTAGTCCTGGTGCGAGGCCCCTGCCTGGCTCAGGTTTAGCTTGACCAGCAGCAACTCTGGGCGCCAAGACAATACCCCTAGAACAACGAGGGCTGCGGAGTCTACTGGAATCTCCCCGAAGGACGCGGAAACACGGATCTGAGAGCAAGCCGCACGCCGCGTCTGCTGCAGCACCGTTGACAGTAGCCGAGGCGTGGCCAGCCCCGATGCCCCAAGCAGGAGCGGGTCGCAAGGTGCCCTTATGCGCCGTGGGCCCCGCTCAGCGGTGGTGAGGGTCAGCTCTGGAAGGACGACGCGCAGGGCAGAGCTGGGGAGAAATCGGAAGTGTTGACGGTGTCCCTTGCAGGGGGCGCAGAGAACAACAAGGCCAGGGCAGGGACCGAACCTGCCAGCTGCCCACAGATGAGACAAGCGGCAGGGGAGGGGGGGAGCACGGAGGATGGGCGGGGCTGTGGTGGCCGAGAAGGAGCTAAGAAATCAGTAAGATTAACGCTCTGGCATCTTCTCAGAGACGAGCGTCTCAGCCGCAGGTGGACCCGGCGCCATCGCCCGAGCTGGCCAGGTGGACGCCGCGGAACAAGGCACCTTGGTGACGTGACAGCGGGACATTCTGGTCCACGGGAAGGGAACCCCGTGGACACGGGCCGGGCCCCAGACTCGGGCCCTGGTGGGATCTTAACGACAGCGACATAGATTAGGAGTAGCCGCGCGTCTGCCCGTGGCTTGGTGTGTGGTGTGACCAGAGCATGGTCGCGTTTGTGCCCACAGGACTCTGGCAACGGCGGAGGCGGCCCCGGCGGCTGGGGAGCCAGGGGGACAGGCCGTGCCCGCCAGCGGGGGACACGCGGTGTCCAGTGGGGCCGTCCTGTGGCCGCGAGTCGGGAGGGAGGGTCCTGGCGTTTCTGCCCAACTCCGGAGACACCCCGCGAGCGCCGTTTCGGGGACCGACGCTGCGCCCCATCTGCCCGCCTGTGCGTCCCGCGCCCCCAGCCCTCGGCCTGCAGCGCGCCCCCCACCCTGCCCCTGGGCCCTGCCCACGGGCACTGTGACCCCCGGACGCTGCAGACCCGACAGCCCCGGGAGACGACGCCCCCCGGAGACGACGCCCCTTTTCCTCACGCTCTGTGGGGCCCGCCGGTCAGGCGGGGTCAGCGCCCGGGCGGAGTGTTCTTTAGGGGCTCAGGGAGAAGGTGTGGGGGGGAGTTGGATCCTGGGCGCTGCCCGCCGTGACGACCTGTGTCGTCACCGAAACTGTCCTCGCGCCCTCAGCGCCGTGAGGGGCACCGGCCTCGGGGCTGTGGGCGCAGGCTCGGTCCCGGGGCGTCCCAGGGGGCCCCTGGTGCGGACGCGGGTGTCCCGCCCTCCGACCCGGCGGTGACGTCTCGGACACGCGTGCGGGGTGCGGGGGTCAGTGTCCCGGGGCCGCGGGGGGGCGCGGGTCGGGGCGCGTCCGGTCTGCGGGGGGCAGCACGTTCCTGTCTGCGAACGCGGCTCAGGGGACACCTCAGGCCGGGGGTTCGGACCCGACAGAAGCTGCGGGGACCGTGGCCCTGAGCCCCGGGAGAAACGTGAGGGGGGGACCTTTAACTGTGCGCCCCTGCCCCGCACAAGGAGGGGCGCTCCGTGGAAACACAGAGGCTGCAGGAACCCAGCGCCCACACTGGGGTCTGCAGACCCTTGTGTTCCCCAAGAAGGCAGATCCCCTTTACTGCTGCTTCATTTTACATGAAGTTGGTAATGTGAGAGTTCTACAACATTCCTTCTATGTCAAATACATGCTTTTAACCATGCGCTGGATTCAGTTTATGAACATCACACAGGGAGGGGTTCGGCAAAGGATTGCGTTATTGAGGAACTACAGCTTATGGGAGAATATGCAAATAAACTTCTGCCAAAAGAAAACAAAGCTAATGAGAGGAGTGTTTCAACACTCTGATGATGTGTCAGAGTTAAAGGAAGAATCTGTAAAATGACAGAGTGTAGATTGTAGATTGTGATAGCTCACTTGATGCAGTATTGGCCTCTTACCAATCTCCCCACAGCCGTCTTCATGGCCTGGTTTCTCAGACTGTAGATGACGGGATTCAAGGTGGGGGGCACCACCGTGTAGAACATAGAAATGATCAGGTCAGACATGGACGGAGTCCCTGAGGTCGGCTTCAGGTAAGCAAAGCATCCAGTGGACAGATATAGCACCACAACCAGCAGGTGGGGAAGGCAAGTGGAGTAGACTTTGGCCTGACCTTCTGTGGATGGAATCTTCCTGACAGCAGAGAAGATGTGCACATAGGAGATGATAATGAGAATGAAACAGCAGATACTCACCACTGCACTAATGATAAGGGGGACAAGTTTTGTTATTAAATTTCCTGAACATGAAATAGCCAGTAACTGGGGGACGTCACAGAAGAACTGATGGACCACGTTGGACCCACAGTAGGACAAGGAGAAGGTCCCAGCTGTGAGAAACACAGAGATGAGGCCCCCACCCAGCCAGGACACAGCCGTCAGCTGCACACACCTGTCCCTGCTCATGAGGACCTCGTAGTGCAGGGGGCGGCAGATGGCAGCATAGCGGTCAAGGCTCATCGCCGTGAGCAGGTAAAACTCTGTAGCTGCTGACATAAGCATCATGAAGACCTGGAGCACACAGCCCGGGAAAGAGATGGAGCTGCTGTGCGTCAGAGAGTTGGCAATAGACTTGGGCACCGTGGCCGAGATGAGGCAGAGGTCCGAGAGGGACAGATTCCTCAGGAAGAAGTACATGGGTGTGTGGAGCTGCGGGTCCAGGGTGGTGATGACCACGATGAGCCCGTTCCCCAGCAGGGTGCACAGGTAGGCCAGGGAGAAGAGCAGTGGGTGCAGGAAGCCCATGTTCCCGTGGGTGGGGAACCCCAGGAGGACGAATTCTGTCACCTCCGTGAGATTGGGCACCGCTGGAGACATCAGCTATATAAAAGAGAAGACAGGAAAAAATAGTCAAATATTCCAAAATTGAATATAAAATGGGTAATAAATATATGATAATAATTAGCTATTTACCAGATAATTACTCCTTTTAGGTCCTACTGAGTCACATATCATCACCTGCTTACACTACTTTATTCAACACTTTTATTTCCATCTCATGTGAAGGTCCCATTGTTACACTGTCCAAACATGTCCTGGAAAATTTCTGAAGGACTGAAAATTTCAATTGACCCCTAAAAACTTTAAGAATTATAATCTCAATTTTCCCAACAAACCCGACTCCCCTCCCTATGGCCCCATCCCGCTGCTCCCGCCTCCTGCCCAGGACCCAGCGTCTCAGCCAGCGCACCTCTGAGAGGTTGTCCAGTCCATAATCCAGAGGAAACGGTGCCACACAGCGCACCCCCCACGCCCAGGGTCTGTCCTGTTCCCCCCTGCACAGCCCTCGGTCTGAGAGGCCCCCCAGGGACAGGGGTGAGCAGGGGACGGCGGGGGCGGGTCCCTGTTTTCCTGCTCCCAGCCCCGACCCGGTCACGGCGCGGAGTGACCTGCGCTGAGCGTCCCCTGCGGCGTGTGCTGCCCCCTCCTCTGTCGCCTCCTCACGCCGGGGCCTTGTCTCCGTGTCTCCCCCTGACCTGACTCTCCCACATCTGAGGACTCAGAGACCCTGTTCCCTGAAGAGTCTCCCCCGGTCACGCCCACACGTCCCCCCCGAGGGTGAGCTTGTCCCCCGCGGCCCCGTCCCCTCTGTCCCCATCAGACTCAGCACATCTGGGCCGGGGGAGGCAGCTCCGGGCGGGTCAGACGGTCTGTGGGTGCGGCTGTCCCTGCCGGGCACGGGGCCGGGGCCCTCCGTGTGCGGGTTTGTTCCTCACCCCAGGCCCGTCCGTGAGGGGACGTCTGGGCCCGGGGCAGCCCCCACTCTCCTCCTGCTCCCCAGTCTCACCCTCACCTCCCTCTGTGGGGTGCCGGGTGCCAGGGAGGCCCTGTTGAAGGCAGGGTTTTTAAGAGAATGTGGGGAATATATTCATGGAAATACCGTGGTGGAAATAATTCTCAATTTCATATAAACTAGAAGATAAATGAGAATACCAGGTGTTCATAGATGTAGACATCTTTTGAGCGATTTGGAATAATATTTGTAATGATGACATTATTTTTGATATGTATCTGTCTGGCTTTGATGTAATACTGTCTTTTCTTCATGTTAATCTCACTAATACCCCCTGAGTGACGGGCTGGGGAAACCCCAGGTCCCTATCTGTGATCTGTTAGACGTCACCCCCCCTCCCTGCAGTGTCAGACCATGAAGCATTACCATGTTGCTCTAAAGAGTTTTTGAATTTCTGCTTTAAGCTTATATCCGTCAGAATATCATGGAATAAAAATCACAGCAGTCTGATTTTTTACAGTAGGTGTTTTTCATTTCATTTTAGTTGCCTTTATCACAGTTTAATAGCATCCGTTTTGATTTTAATCGATACTCAATACACCTGACTCCCTTTGCTGAGGACCTCATCAGAGTTATGAAGCATTAGTTGTTACATGTTTCAGAAATCAAAAGGTACTAATATGATGATGCTAATAAAAGGCATAATATTTTGAACAGTTCATTAAAAAAAAGTTAATTTGTGTCTTTGAGACTCACCCCTGGTTGAGACGGCTCTGTGTCATTGAGGAACTGTCCTCCTTTGAAATTAATATTTTTCATTATTTATGAAATTAATATTTTAAATGCTATGCTATCTAAAGTCTAAAATGAAGATTGACATCTAAAAAATTCCAAGTCTGAATGGATTCTCCTCTGACCATGTTTGGTAGCAGATACCTGCAATCTGGGGGGCACTGTCCCAGCCGCCTTGTGTTTCTTCTCCGAGGTTGTCCCGTCACGGGACAGAGGGCATCCCGGCCTCTCCCTCCATGGCCGCGGCGTGTGTGTGGGTCCTCTGGACACCCCCAGGATCCACCCTCCGTCCTCTGCCGCCTCTGTGGACAGAGCAGGGGCCTGGGGCGGGGCTATTTGCCCTCTGGTGCCAGCGCCTGGGAGTTGGTCACTGTCCCAGACTCCGTCCCTCGGGGACTCTACTCCAGGGCACAAGTGCACGTGTCTAGTGACTGTCCTAATTGGCCTCGTCCTACAGCACATCCCCAGTGTCATTAGTGCCCTGAGTGTGCCAGAGGCAATTTCCTCAGTTTTTACAACTGTATGGACGGGACTGTGGTTCCTCCTCCCCCAGGCCCCATCAGCCCCACAGACTGTGCCATGGGGGGACTCGGGTGTGGCCCCATCTTTAAAGCCACTGAGGAGCCCCGTCCAGAGGGAGCTGAAAGTCCAGAGGGAGCTGAAAGTCACTGTATCCCACTGTGTGCCCTTCATGGGGAGACCAGGAGGTGGATGAGGGGGAAGGGTCAGTGGTGGAGGCAGGAGGGGCTGGCCGGGAGGGAGGGAGGTGGACAGACAAGGAGAAACTCAACAGATGTGTAGGGAAAAGGGGAGAACCTGGGTCTTCTGATTGTGTGTCTTTGCATCATTTAAATGTCATTATGTGATTTGGTGCATTCTCAGCCCCTCTAACTCTGCATTTCAATTTGAATAGGTCCAATTGTGGGGTAATTTTGTCTGTGTCTTGAGTAATGACACGGCTACTGGCTTGTCCTGGTGTGTGTCACCGGGACCTTGGTCTTGTGATCAGAGTGGCTTTTCCCGTTGGAAAGTTCTTGGAAAAGAACATTTTTATGTATGGATTTAAACAGTGCAAAATGGTTAGAAGAAGGCAAATAAACATTGATATGCTTCAACACTAGCTAGATTCAAGGTGGCTGTGTGTGTGTGCGTGCGTGCGTTCATGGTGCGTGTGTGCGTGTGTGTGGTGTTTGCCGTTTCCTCATAGGGAGGTGGCGCTCGGGCACAAGTGGCCTCCACAGTTCCCGATACCGCGGCTGGTGTGGTGTTGTGAGCTGAGGCTGGGCTGAGACTTTTATTCCCCGATATTCTCAAAACATCCCATGAGTATGGCATGAGTTGACTAGAGTATGGCAATGGGTTGTCGTGGGCTCGATGTAGTTATGACAATATTTTAACATGACGCATCTGTCAAATGGCATTTGTGCCAAACTTAGAATTATTAAAAGGAATCGGACAGGGAATGATGTCATATCCCAAGGGGATGGAGACTGTGACCTCATACTTCCACTGAAATGAGTATTAATTTGAGGGATTTTCTAACACATGTTTAATTCTGAAATTTGGAATAGTCAGGTCTGTGCTTAGCTACATTTTTTATTATGAGAACTATTGTCATCGACTTAATGTGTTATAATCAGTCAGGAGAGTTTGCAGACACAGGGGCCTGCCCCAGAGAAGATGCTGAGAGGACAACGTCACACGCCCGCTCAGGCTCTCAGTGTCAGGGAGACGGTGATAAGCCCCCCGGCTGCGTCCTCAGACCCCGCAGATCTGCAAGGATGGACACACAGCCGGCGTCAGCTGACGTGATGTTATAAATAGCAAAATAAATAGTCCTCAGAGTGGAAGGAAAGTGAACTTAAGTGTTACCTACAAGAAAGTGGAGAAGTAGCCCTGGTGTAGGACATCAAGGTAAAATATGGGAAACTAAGGGACCCTAAAAATAAATACACAGAAACAAATGTCTTCAGTATTATAAATTTTTAAAGTAGAAATGTAGTTCTTCAATATTAATTCACGTAATTTTATTTTTAAAAACACACATCAAGGGAGTGTAGTCACGTCAGCATCAAACAGGACGTGACGGAAATTAACATCCCTCCAATGACAGGTTTAGTCGTGGGTTCAGATTCCCCAGGGACGCTTCCATCCCTCCGTCTCGGGCAGATTCCAGTGCAGTTTCTCCTTGTCCTTTGAACAAACACGAGAATTTCTCTTAGAGGAAGATGCCCCATTAGTAAACGTGAGGGTTGGGGGACCCCACTCTCATGTGGGCGCCTTCTACCCTCCCGAGGACGGGCCCTCATTGGAGAAACACACAGGCTACAGGACCGAGCCCCCAGACTGGGGTCCCGAGACCCGTGTGCTCCGTGAGGACAGGCCCCCTTTACTGTGCTTCATTTCAGGTAAAGTTGGTGATGTGTGAGTTCTAGAACATCAGCTAGAACATGCGCTGGAATTCAGTTTATGAACATCATATGGGTAGAGGTGTGACAGAGAATTTCATTATTTACGCGACTGCAGCTAATAGAAGAATGTGAGAATAGATATTTAGCCAAAGTAAACAGCCTAGTGCGAAGAATCTTTCCTTGGTAAATGAAGAAATGCAAGAGTTGGGGGGAAAAGCTGACTAAATGTGGGGTTCTGATTGAAGATGTGATATCTCAACTCTTGGTGTATTGGCCATTTATGAGTCTCCTCACAGCCATCTTCATGGCCTGGTTTCTCAGACTGTAGATGACGGGATTCAAGGTGGGGGGCACCACCGTGTAGAACAGAGAAATGACCAGGTCAGACATGGACGGAGTCCCTGAGGTCGGCTTCAGACAAGCAAAGAATGCAGTGGAGAAAAATAGCACCACAACCAGCAGGTGGGGAAGGCAAGTTGAGTAGGCCTTGGCCTGACCTTCTGTGGACGGAATCTTCCTGACAGCAGAGAAGATGTGGACATAGGAAATGACAATGAAGACAAAATAGCAGACACTAAACATGGCACTCATCATAATGGGGACAAATTCTGTCATTAAACTTTCTGAGCAAGAAATAGCCAATAACTGGGGTACATCACAGAAGAACTGGTGAACCACGTTGGACCCACAGTAGGACAAGGAGAAGGTCCCAGCTGTGTTCATCACAGCATAGAGACCCCCACCCAGCCAGGACACAGCTGCCAGCTGCACACACCTGTCCCTGCTCATGAGGACCTCGTAGTGCAGGGGGCGGCAGATGGCAGCATAGCGGTCAAGGCTCATCACCGTGAGCAGGGTTATCTCTGTCCCAGCTGAAATAAGCATCATAAAGACCTGGAGGACACAACCCGGAT
>PVIJ01003675.1:71836-101315 GCA_004024925.1 Scalopus aquaticus
GTGAGGGACAGATTCCTCAGGAAGAAGTACATGGGCGTGTGGAGGTGCGGGTCCAGGGTGGTGATGACCACGATGAGCCCGTTCCCCAGCAGGGCGCACAGGTAGGCCAGGGAGAAGAGCAGTGGGTGCAGGAAGCCCATGTTCCCGTGGGTGGGGAACCCCAGGAGGACGAATTCTGTCACCTCCGTGAGATTGGTCATTGCTAGAGACATCACCTGTACAGAAGAGAAAAGAGGAAGAAATTGTCAAATCTTCCAACATTGAACATATGGATTATCAACATGGGATAATAATCAACTTTCCACGTAATTGTTCCTCCTAGGTCATATTGAGTCTAGTATCACCATCTGTCTATACTGCTTTATACAACATATTTATGTCCATCTGATGTGAAGGTGCCAGTAATACATTTTCCAAAAAAGATCTGAAAATTGGAGAAAACTGAAAATTTCAACTCTCCTACAATTCTGAACAAATCAGAATCACAAATCTTTCAACAAACCTGACTGACAGCCCTTCCCTACCTCCCAGTCCCACTTCTCCCGCCTCCTGCCCAGGACCCAGAGTCTCAGCCCAACCCCCCCGGTGAGAGGTTGTCCAGGCCACAGCCCCAGAGGAAACGGGACCCACCCAGAGCACCCCCACCCCCAGACTCTGTCCTGCTCCCCCTGCACAGCCCTCGGTCTGAGAGGCCCCACAGGGACAGGGGTGAGCAGGGGACGGCGGGGGCGGGTCCCTGTTTTCCTGCTCCAGCCCCGACCTGGTCACGGCGCGGAGTGACCTGCGCTGAGCGTCCCCTGCGGCGTGTGCTGCCCCCTCCTCTGTCGCCTCCTCACCCCGGGGCCTCGTGCTGACTCCTGGTCCCCGTTTCCTCGTCTCCGTGTCTCCCCCTGACCCGACTCTCCCACATCTGGGGGCTCAGAGACCCTGTTCCCCGCAGAGTCTCCCCTGGTCACGCCCACACGTCCCCCCTGAGGGTGAGCTTGTCCCCCATGGCCCCGTCCCCTCTGTCCCCATCAGACTCAGCACATCTGGGCCGTGGGAGGCGGCTCCGGGCGGGTCAGACGGTCTGTGGGTGCGGCTGTCCCTGCCGGGCACGGGCCGGGGCCCTCCGTGTGCGGGTTTGTTCCTCACCCCAGGCCCGTCCGGGAGGGGACGTCTGGGCGCGGGGCAGCCCCCACTCTCCTCCTGCTCCCCAATCTCACCCTCACCTCCCTCTGTGGGATGACGGAGGGGGAGGTCCTGGTGAAGGTAGGATTTTTAGGACAATGTGGGGAAAACATTCATGGAAATACCATGGTGGAAATAATTCTAAATAATTTCATACAAATTAGAAGATAAATGCAAATACCAGGTGTTTATGGATGTAGATATCTTTTGAGCGATTTGGAAGAATATTTGTTATGATGACATTATTTTCGATATATATCTCTCTGGCTTTGATGTAATACTGTCTTTTCTTCATGTTAACATCAGTAACACTCCCTGAGTGGTGGAGTTGGGGAAATTCCGAGTTCCTGTCCATGAACAGTCAGACGTCACCCTCCCTCACTTCTGTGCCAGACCATGAAGTGTCACCACGTTGCTCTAAAGAGTTTTTGAATTTCTACTTGACTCTCATAACTGCCATAGTATTACGGAACAAAAATGCACCACATTTTTACTTTTAACAATAAGTGTTTTTAATTTCATCTTGAGTTTAGTTTTCATCACAATTTAATAACATGCATTGTATAGATTTTTTTTATACTCAGTACACACTGATTCATGTACTGAGGGCCTCATCAGAGTTATGAAGCATAAATTGTTATATGTTTCAGAAATCAAAGCTACTAATATGATGATGCAATTAAAGTCATAGAATTTGGACAATTCATTAGAAAAAGTTATTTTATGTCATTAAATCTCATCCCTAGATGATACAACAACATTGAGCAACTTGTACACCTTTAGAGTTAATATTTTTCACTATTATGAAATGAGTATTTTAACCATTATGATTTCTCAAGACTAAAATGAAGCTTGAAACCTAAAAAAATCAAGTCTGAATGGATTCTCCTCTGACCACGGCTGGTAGCAGATACCTGCACTCTGGGGAGGAAAGTCCAGCTGCCTTGTGGAATCTCTTCTCTGAGGCTCTCCCATCACAGGACAGAGGGCGTTCCGGCCTCTCACTCCATGGCCATGGCGTGTGTGGGTCCTCTGGACACTCCCAGGATCCACCCTCCGTCCTCTGCCGCCTCCGTGGACAGAGCAGGGGCCTGGGGCGGGGCTATTTGCCCTCTGGTGCTGGCGCCTGGGAGTTGGTCACTGTCCCAGACTCCGTCCCTCAGGGACTTTATTCAAGAGGGACAAGTGCAGGTGTCTAGTTAACTGTCTTAATTGGCCTCGTCCTACAGCACATCCCAGTGGTCATTAGTGCACTCAGTGTGTGGATGTGTTTTGTTTGTGGTTACACCTGTATGGCAGTGAATACAAAAATCCTCATTTCCAGGTTTTATTATCATCTTGTGTGTCTACTGTCGTTGGCACCATCATTAAAAAGCAATGGAATGAGTCCATGTCCCAGAGAGCTGGACAGTCACCTCACCCACCTTGTGCCCTTTATGGAGAGACCTTGAGAGATGGGAGTAATGGGAGGATGAGGAAATGGTGGAGGCAGGAAGGAAGGGAAAGTAATGAAAGGAAGGAAGGAACAAGGGGAGTGATAGTAGGGAGGAGAGATAAAGAGAAATTCAACAGAAGTGAATTATGACTGGGAAAAGTACCAATTTTCTTTAAAAAAATTGTACTAGTCTCTTAACACTTTGTGGTCCACTCACATATTAGTACGTGTTTTTGTCACCAGTATCAGGTGGCCGCTCGTGTATTCATACGGGTTCATCTAGTCTCCAGTTTTTCACGCCACAGTGGATTTATTTGGAACTATTAGGAGCTATTTCTTTGATCGTACTCAGTCTAGAAGCTTTACACATTGTTTTGGTGAAAGTGTAAGGTGTTTTATGAGAGAGATTACAGTTTATTAATACCCAGTAGTTCAGGAGTTGTGTGTGTTTTATTGAATGCTTCTACCATTCATGCGGTGGCACAGAAAATGGCTGGCCCCAAGGGCTGGTAAATATAAAGGGCACCAGCACACAAAGTGTTAAAAATTGTTTATTCATGTAGCTCTTTTGCATTTTCTGCACCTATACCTCTGCACTTAACTTACACATCTTTGCTCTTTGAATAATTTTACTTTAAATTTCAACAAAATAGAGTAGATTATTTGTGTTTCTGTACATTGTCTCATATTACTTGGGTTTTGCTATAGTGATTATAGTGACATCATGTATTTGGCAACAGGCATTTAATCTGTTTATTCTTCTGTGTGGTGTGAGACATTGACTTAGTTTCATTCTATTGCACATGGCTGTCCACTTTCCCAGTGCCATTTCCTCACTTTTCTTGTTTTAGTGCATTTCTGGATTCTAATTATATTTCACATGTGTGTGTCTGTTTTTGTCCCAGAACCATGCCGTTTTAACTATTACAACTTTATTGTGTAGATTGAGCCTGGAAGTGTGCTACTCCATCCTTCCTCATTTTAGTCAGGGTACTTTTGGGTGTTCCAGGTCTTTTGTGCTTCCATATGTATTTCAGTAATGTTTTTTTCATATCTTTAAAGAATGCCATTGAAATTCTTTTTTAAAAAATTTATTATTTATTTAAAATAAAATTTATTTTTTGAAAAGTTTTTTCTCCACTGTCTGCTTTCTTTCTCAGGTGTAGTCCCCATAGAATTTCCACCTCCAGTCCATCCGTGTACCAGCAACATAGTCAAGTGTGCTTCCCCCCCTCTTTTTCATCCCCTCCCTTTTCCTTCCATGAAGAATCTCTGAATTATGGTTTTCTGTATTCTTGTTTTGTTTTGTTCTGTTTCTTATTATTACTGTTTTATATTTCTCCCTTATTTGGTTCCCCTATATCGCTCCTGTGAGTGAAAATTTCTGATATTTTTCTTTCTCCTTCTGACTTATTTCACTGAGCATAATCCCTTCTAGTTCCATCCATGTTGTTGCAAATGGCATTAGTTTATCCTTTTTGATTGCTGAATAGGATTCCATTGTGTATATACACCACATCTTCCTGATCCAGTCATCTATTTTTGGGCATTTGGGTTGTTTCCAAGTCTTACCTATTATAAATAGTGGTGCAATAAACACAGGGGTGCAGGTATACTTTTGAATTAATATTTCTGTGCCCTTTGGTAGATCCCTGCTTCATATGGTAGCTCCATTTTTAGTATTCTGAGGAACCTCCAAACAATTTTCCATAGTGAATGGACCAGTTTACATACACACCAGCACTGTAGGAGAGTTCCTTTTTCACCAATCCTCACCAGCATTTGTTGTTGCTGTTTTTTTTTTTTTAATGTGTGCCATTCTCTCTGGTGTAAGGTGGTATCTCATTGTGGTTTTGATTTGCACTTCCCTAATTATGAGGGATGTTGAACATTTTTTCATATGCCTATTGGCCATTCTCATTTCCTCTTTGTGGAAGTGTCTTTTAAGTTCTCCTGCCCATTTTTTGACTGGGTTGTTTGATTTTTTTTTTGTTGAGTCATGTGAGTTCTTTCTAAATATTTGTGATCAGTCCCTTATCTGTTGGATGGAGTTTAAACATTTTCTCCCAATGAATATGGTGTCTCTTTGTTTCGGTTAGTATCTATTTTGCTGTACGGAAGCTTTTTAGTTTGATATAATCCCAGCTGTTTATGTTATCCTTCACTTTCTTTGCTTTGGGGGATGAGTCTTTAAAGATGTTACTAATATGCATGTCTTGTAATGTTTTATGTATACTTTCTTCTATATATTTTATGGTTTCAGATCTATGTTCAGATCTTTTATCGATTTTGAGTTGATTTTTGTGCATGGTGTGAGGTAGTGGCCTATTTTCATTCTTTTGCTTATGGTGGTCCAGTTTTCCTAGCACCATTTATTGAACAAAGTGTCCTTGTTCCATTGTGTATTCTGTGCTCCTTTGTCAAAGATTAGTTGTTCATATATATGCTGCTTTATTTCTGGGTTTTCTATTCGGTTCCATTGGTCTGTGTGTCTGTTTTTGTTCCATTACCATAGTGTTTTAGTTATTATGGCTTTGTAGTAATGTCTGAGGCCTGGGAGTGTGATACTTCCGTTCTCCTTTGTTTTAGTCAAGAGAGCTTTGGCTATTTGAGGTCTTTGTGGCTCCATAGAAATTTCATCAATATTTGTTCTGTTTCTTTAAACAATGTCATTGGGATTTTTATTGGAATAGCATTAAATCTGTAAATTGCTTCGGTAGGATGGGCATTTTAATAATGTTAATTCTTCTGATCCATGAGCAGGAGATGTTTTTTCCATTTCTTTGTGTCTTCTTCCATTTCTCTTAACAATGTTTTATAATTTTCTTTGTATAGATCCTTCACCTCTTTAGTTAGGTTTAGTCCCAAAATATTTGATTTCTTTTGTTTCAGTTGTAAAGGGGATAGTTTTCTTGATTTTTCGTCTTCAGGTTGATTGTATGTAGGAAGGCTACTGATTTTTATGTGTTGATTTTGTATCTTGCTATTCTAAACTGTTTGATTCTTCTGATTAGTTTTTCTCTTGAGTTTTGGTAGAATTCTGTCGCGCGCGGTTCCCCGTCCAGCAGGAAAAAGACGCGACTCAGAGGTGATCTTCAAAATGGCTCTCCTCCCACTTTATTGCTCTCCTTATATACAATTTCCCAACCAATCATCTACTAGAGGAAATGGGCTGCTCCAATCAGGGTAAAGGTCAAACTGGGCCCGACCAATGGTCTTAGTGATCACGCGCGCACGATCTCCAAAGCCGCTGTACACGTGAACATCACGGGCTATGGCTATCCTGTTTACCCACTCTCAAAGCTCCGCCCCCTCATTCCTCGGGCGCCATCTTGTAATGGCGGACCTAGCTCCTCTTTCCTCCGGCGCCATCTTGTCCTCGGGTGCCATCTTGTCCTACCGCGCCCCACAGAATTCATTTGTGAATCCATCTGGCCTCTGGGCTTTTGTTTTTGGGTATAATTTTGATTATTGTTTCAATTTCACTGATAGTGATTGGTCAGTTTAGATATTCTATTTCTTCTTTATTAGCTTTGGATGTTCATATCATTCTAGGAATTTGTCCATCTCCTCTAGATTGTTGGACATGTTTGCATATATGTGTTCATAGTAATCTCTGATTATTCGTTTGATTTCTATTGAGCCTGTTGTAGTTTCTCCTCTTTCGTTTATGGTCCTAATTTATTTGGGTTTTCTCCCATTTTTTCTTTGCTAGCCTGGCTAGAGGTTTGTCTACTTTATTTAATTTTTTGAAGAACCAACTTTTGGTTTCATTGATCTTTTGGATTTTTTTTTTTAGTTTTTGTTTCATTTATTTCTACTTTGTTTTTATTATTTCCTTTCTTCTACTGGTTTTTGTTGTTTTGTTCTTTTTCTAGTTCTTTGAGATGGGAGATTAGGTTATTTCTTTGAGTTCTTTCTTGTTTCTTGATGCAAGCCTGTATTGCATTATACTTTGCTCTTATTACTGCTTTTGCTATATCCCATATATTCTGGAAAGTCATGTCCTCATTGTCATTCAACTCAAAGTTGAATTTTTAAAATTTCTTCCTTGATCTCCTCTCTACTGCAAGGGTCTTCCAGTAGTGTGGATTTCAATCTCCATGAAGTGGAAGGGCTTCTTGCCTTCTTTTCAAGGTTTATTTCTAGTTTGATGTGTTTATGATCAGAGAAGATAGGAATGATTTTAATCTTAACGTTTCTCTTGATGTTTGCCTTGTGGCCCAATATGTCATCAATTCTGGAGGCTGTTCCTTGTGCACTCGAGAAAAATGTGTGCTCAGATATTTTGGGGTGCAGTGTCCTACAGATGTCTATAAGCCCATGAGTTCTAGGTCTTTATTTAGGGCTCTTGTGTCTTTGTTTATTTTTTGTCTTATTGATCTGTCCATTGGTCAGAATGGGGTGTTGCAATTTCCTACTTTTTATGTATTTTTTCTGATGTCCGTTTTCAGAGCTGGTAATAATTATCTTATGTATTTTGGTGCTCTTTCATCTGGTGAGTATATGTTAATGAATGTTATTGTCCCCTTAATTATTATGTAATGTCCATCTGTGTCTCTCTTTACCTTTTTTAGTTTGAAGTCTATCTTATCTGATACAAGTGTAGCTGTTCTTGCCTTCTCTTTTGGTCCATTTGCTTGTAGGATTGTTTTCCAATCTTATACTTTCAGTCTGTGTTAATCTTTCATAGATAATTGTGTTTCCCGGAGACAGCAGAAGGTTGGATTTTTTTTTAAGAATTTATTTGTTTATGCATACAAGCTGGGGTACAGGCCAGAGGCATGGGGCGGCGAGAAGGTTCACCAGAGACAGAGTGGGGAGCAGAACAGGCAGATCGCCGGAAATACACTGCTGAGGGGAGCAGCGGGCGAGACAGGAGAGGTCTGCCGTGCCATGTGGGAAACTGTCAGGCCAGGCGTCGAACTCACGTCGCCCCTGCCAACAGCTCCACAGTGCAGCACTTAACCGCTGCGCTACCAGGGAGGCCCCTGAATTTTGTTTTTTAATGCATCCTGCTACTTTGCATCTTTTAATTGATGATTTCAGTCCATTAACAACTGATATGTTGGCATCTGTGCTTGCCATTTTGTCTTTTTTTATTTTATTACTTAATTATTCTGTTTTTCTTAATTCATCTGTTGTTTGTGGCTTTAGGAATTCTCGTAGTATTTTTTGGAGTGGGGGTTTAGTCTTAATTTCTGGATTTTCTGTTTGTCTGGGAAGGTCCTTATTTTTTCTTCATATAGGAAAGTGAGTTTTAAAGGGTTAAATATTCTTGGTTGGAATTTGTTGACTATGTTACTCCTTTCTCTTCTTGCCCTTGGTGTTTGTTCATAGAAGTCTGATGTCAACCTGATTGGTTTTTCTTTAGAGTTTATCTTTTTATCCCTTCGTCAGCTTCATTATTTTTCCCTTGGCTAAGACTCTTGTGAGCTTAACTATTATGTGTCTAGCTGTAGTTCTTCTTTCATCATGGTAATTTGAAGTTCTTCTCGCTTCTTGTATGTCCATTTTCAATCTCCTTTGTCAGGCTTGGGAAGTTCCCTTCAATTATTTTCTTGATTCCTTGGTCTCTCTCCTCACCTTCTGGAATTCCTATAGCTCTTATATTTTCTTTCCTCATGGTACGAGATCTTTCTCGAAGTTTTTCTACATTCTTTTACCTTTGTACTTCTCTTTCCTTTTCTTTTTTGGTTCTTTTTATTTCTGTGTCTTTGAGTGTACTGATTCATTCTTCCACTTCATCAATTCTGTTTTTGTTGCTTTTCCCAGAGTTCTTAGGTCCTCCATTAATCTTTTAATCTCCTGCATTTCTTTTATTTCCTTCTTTAGGGTCTCTGTTTCATTCTTCAGCTCATTAATTATTTTTCTAATGCCACTGTTTTCTTTTTTGTCTTCTTTATGATTTTTATCATAACAATTTTGAACTCTATGCCTGCAGTCAGAGAAGTTCTTCCATGTCATTGTAGTTGAATTCTAGAGTTTGATTTTCTTTTCATGGTGTGTTCTTCCCTTGAGGGTTTGCTTGGTTGTTTGTACTTTTCTTTCTCCCTGTTGTTTATTTTCTAAGTTTTTCTATGTGTTGGACACTGCACTGATGGTGCTTGCAGGAATCTCTTTGGGGTTTCTTTCTGGCATGTTGGGAACTGGCTGCCAGACTGAGTCCAGCACTGTTGTGCCAAAACTCCACAGGGCAGAGGCGCTGTGGCTATGTTGGTGTGCACTATCCTTGTAGTTTCCCTCCCTCGGTATTTACTCAGTTAGACGTGGGGATTATGGGGTCCCTGACTTTGTTGCTGAGCCATTGCACTCTCAGAACCAGAGGGGTACTGTGGGGCCTCTGTATTCTGAGGAAGGTGCAAGGGTTCTGCCGCCGTTGAAGTTCTCATTTGATTACACTGAATCTGTAACTTTCTATGCATCCCAGGCTTTCTGTAATGTTATTTCTTCCAAGCTATGAGCAGGGACTTTCTCTCCATTTCTTTGAGTTTTCAATTTCTTTTAACAATGTTTTACTGTTTTCTTAGTATCTTCACCTCCTTTGTTAGATTTACTCCTGGGCACTTAGTTTTGTGATTATTTGTAAGTGGGGTTGTTTTCTAAAGTCTTCTCTTCTAGTTGATTTTTTTGCATATAGGAAGGCAGCTGGTTTTCATGTCTTGAATTTGTAAGCTTCCACTACACTGAAATGGCTTATTGATTTAATTTGTTTTATCAGTGGAGCCTCTAATGCTCAGCATATATTATTTTGTCCACAAAAGTTTTAGTTCTGTTTACACGTTTAAATTCATGCAACCTTTAGAGAGTTAATGTTTAATGATATAATAATAAATAAAATTATTAATTTAAAATTATAGTTATGTTATACAAAGGTGGGAAAATGTAGGCAATGAATAGTTTCATTGTACGTTTATAATGATCTGATATTCCGTCTTCTTAATTTAAAACATGTGTTGAATTCTCATTATACCCCATAACCTTTACAGACCAAATAAAATAAGACAGTAGCAAGAACTAATATTAACAAAAATGTGTATAGTCAGAAAAAATAAAAAGTCCAATGATTTAAAAAATAGTAGCAAGTTGTCACCCCAGAAATTCGGTGATCAAGAGTTTTCCACCTCTGCTTATGGTTCCTGGCCTCCAAATTCCCCTAGTGCCTACAGGGAGCTCACTGGGGCTGGAGGCAGGTCAGCCCGAGGAGCACATTTGCAGGGCGAACTGTGTGAGAATGAGTTAAGTGATCCGATATTCAATTGGAACTGCATTTTATCATGAAATATTTAGGTGTGAAATTTTCAAATATTGGACGTCACCGACGGGAAAGCAAAGGTCTAGTGCAGTCAGCAGACGCGGAGCTGAGGCCAGACAGGGCCACACGCACGGGGTGTTCACCTGCCCAAATGTAAATCTCCTTCCGATTCTTTGTGCCTTTACATTTATAAATCATAATGTTATTTTACTGTATGTAAATCTGACAGATTTTCTCATTTGAACAACTCCATATGCAAGCAAAGACACTCTGGTGAGATTTCCCATGATAACGTGCCCCAAGGACATTGTCCCCCATTTCCCAGGCACTGACGTAATAAATAAATGGGGACAAACAGGTGTGTAACCTGGCGGTGATGTGCCACTGCTCAGCTAATTCTGGAAATAGGAGTACAGTATAGTGCACTAGCTGTTATGTTGCTCTTACTGTCCTAAATTGTGATGTTCTCTAATTCCCCCAAATTTCTATCCAATAGATTTTTGTTATTTTTTAGTAATACATTGCCTATGAAAGTAACATCTTTCATGCTCACTTTCTTCCTTCTGGCTCCACCGTGTACTGTTTATGCCCAGTGGGGGCGGCTCTCCACACCAGGGCTGACAGTGGTGTCTCTGTCAAGTCACGTGTGAGCTCCTGATCCACAGTAGGTCATGATTACTCAGATTCTAACTTGAATCCCAAGACTGTATTTATGTCACGAAGCCTCACTGACTGAAGAAAGGGGCATCTGTCCCACCTGTGGTCTCTGAGCACACACATGACCAAGAGGGTCAGTGACATTAAAGGGGAAGCTCCTTACAGGCGGGAGACACTGACCCAGCTAGAGAACTTCTGCTGAAAACTGAGACTGAAATCGGGCCTTTGCATCTCTAGTGTGAGACTACAGAAATGGAGAACAGCAAAAAGGGGCTGGAAGTTCAGTAGCCTCCAGTATACATGCAATATCAGAAAGCAACTAAGTGTGAACAGGAAGAACAATTAAAACTAAGAGTATGGGGGCCTCCCTGGTGGCGCAGCACTTGAGCGCTGCGCTGTGGAGCTGTTGGCACCAGCGACGCAAGTTCAACACCCGGCCGGGGAGATTCCCACATGGCGCGGCAGACCTCTCCTGCTTCGCCTGCTGCTCCCCTCAGCAGTGTGTTTCTGTCGATCTGCCTGTTCCGCTCCCCACTCTGTCTCTGGTGAACCCTCCCTCCGCCCCACGCCTCTGGCATGTACCCCAGCTTGTATGCATTAAATAAATAAATCATTAAAAAAAAACAAAAAAAACCCTGAGAGTATGAAGTTACCTTAAAATATATCTTAAAAATGAACATATATTTTTATTTTATACAATGGAATTATGAGAATGTAGAGGGGTGTATAATGAGAAAATTTGAAGTAAGAGTCTTGTTATGGAGTCATGAACTCATCTTCTCTATTACATTTTGGTAAGTCCCCTTCATCAGTCTCCCCACAGCCATCTTTATGGCCTGGTTTCTCAGACTGTAGATGACGGGATTAAAGATGGGGGGCACCACTGTGTAGAACATAGAAATGACCAGGTCAGACATGGACGGAGTCTCTGAAGCGGGCTTCATATAAGCAACGAATGCCATGAAGAGATAGAGCACCACAACCAGCAGGTGCGGAAGGCAAGTGGAATAGGCCTTCACTTTTCCTTCTGTGGATGGAGTCTTTCTGACAGCAGAGAAGATATGGACATAAGAAATGATGATGAAAATAAAACAGCAGATACTCAATGATGAAGTAATGAGAATGGGGACAAGTTCATTCATTAAATTTCCTGAGCAGGAAATAGCCAATAACTGGGGTATGTTGCAGAAGAACTGGTGGACCACATTGGACCCACAGTAGGACAAGGAGAAAGTCCCAGCTGTGTGCATCACACCATAGAGACCCCCACCCAGCCAGGACACAGCTGCCAGCTGCACACACCTGTCCCTGTTCATGATGACCTCATAGTGCAGGGGGTGGCAGATGGCAGCATAGCGGTCAAAACTCATTGCTGTGAGCAGGTGCATCTCTGTAGCTGTTGAAATGACCAACATATAGACCTGGACCACACAGCCCAGGAACGAGATGGAGCTGCTGTGCGTTAAAGCGTTGGCAATGGACTTGGGGACCGTGACCGAGATGAGGCAGAGGTCCGAGAAGGACAGATTCCTCAGGAAGAAGTACATGGGCGTGTGGAGGTGCGGGTCCAGGGTGGTGATGACCACGATGAGCCCGTTCCCCAGCAGGGCGCACAGGTAGGCCAGGGAGAAGAGCAGTGGGTGCAGGAAGCCCATGTTCCCGTGGGTGAGGAACCCCAGGAGGATGAATTCTGTCACCTCCGTGTGATTTGTCACTGCTTGAGACAGCATCTGTATAAAACAGAAAACAGAAGAAATGGTCAAATATTCCAATATTGAGCCTTAAGTGTGCTATAATGATAGGATGCTAACAATCTATTTACCAGGTAACCTTTCCTTCTGGGTCCTATTGAGTCTAGTCATCATCTGGGTAATACTGCTATAATCATCCCATTCATTTCCAATTCGTGTGAATGTCCCATTACTGAATTCCCTGAATTTGTAACTGAAATTGGTGAGAGACTAAAATTTCAACATTCCTCTACAAAAATTAAACGACTTAGAGTCTTATCTCTCTCAACTCACTCAACTGACGGCCCCTCCATTCCACCCCATTCCGCTGCTCCCACCTCCTGCCCAGGACCCAGCGTCTCAGCCCAGCCCACCTCCGAGAGGTTGTCCAGTCCACAGCCTCAGAGGAAACGGGACCACACAGAGCACCCCCACCCCAGAGTCTGTCCTGCCCCCCCTGCACAGCCCTCGGTCTGAGAGGCCCCACAGGGACAGGGGTGAGCAGGGGGCGGCGGGGGCGGGTCCCTGTTTTCCTGCTCCCAGCCCCGACCCGGTCACGGAGTGGGGTGACCTGCGCTGAGCGTCCCCTGCGGCGTGTGCTGCCCCCTCCTCTGTCGCCTCCTCACCCCGGGGCCTCATGCTGACTCCTGGTCCCCGTTTCCTCGTCTCTGTGTGTCCCCCGACCTGACTCTCCCACATCTGAGGACTCAGAGACCCTGTTCCCTGCAGAGTCTCCCCCGGTCACCCCACACGTTCCCTCTTGAGGGTGAGCTTGTCCCCCACTGCCCCGTCCCCTCTGTCCCCGTCAGACTCAGGACATCTGGGCCGGGGAAGGTGGCTCCGGGCGGGTCAGACGGTCTGTGGGTGCGGCTGCCCCTGCCGGGCACAGGCCGGGCCCCTCCGTGTGTGGGTTTGTTCCTCACCCCAGGCCCGTCTGTGAGGGGACGTCTGGGCTCGGGGCAGCCCCCCACTCTCTTGCTCCCCATCTCACCCTCACCTCCCTCTGTGGGTGATGGAGGGGGAGTCCTGGTGAAGGTTTGATTTTGAGGTAACACAGTCATATAAAATAATTGCAAAACATTTGTGGAAATCTTTCCAGTAATTTTATAAAATCAAAAAAATCAGGATATGACGTGGTCAAAGATATAGACATCTTCAGAAATATGAAAACATGTTTATAATGATGAAGTACGTTCTGACACACATTTCATCCTGTGCTGTATCACTAACGGTCCCTGAGAGGTGGAGTTAGGACAAACCCGATGTCCTGTCTGTGAGCAGACAGGTGTCCAAACTGTCTTCTCTTGTGTCAGAGACATGAAATGATCAATACTGTGGCTGTAAAGTTAGAGAATTTCTACCTGACTCTTAAGCCTGTCATAGTGTTTAGGCAAAAGGCAAAACATTCTGATTTATATCAATAAGTATTGTATTTAATTTCTTCTGGAATTTTCTCCTCACAATCAAATTCCATTAGTTGTGATTTTATTTAGTAAATAAAATTTACTATTTATTCCAAACTCAGTGTGCTGAATGCTAAAATGCCTTTCATGAAGCAATAATTGTCACATCTGCCATATACCCAAATCTTCTAATGTAACAAATGTACTAAAAGTCATTATATTTTTGAGCTCTTTACATCAAAGGGGAATATGTTTTCTCTCATTGAGACTCACCCCAGGATGATACATCCCTGGGACAGTGAGGAACTTGTGCACTTTCAGAATGTGTTAGTTTTCATTAATTATAAGATGATTATTTTAACTGTTATCCTTTCTCAAGTCTAAATTGGAGCTTGAAAGCTAAAGTCTGTTAAGTCTGAATGGATTTTCTTTTGACAAAGGCTGGGTAGCAGATACCTGCAATCTGGGGGGAACGTCCCAGCCGCCTTGTGGAGTCTCTTCTCCGAGGTTGTCCCATCACAGGACAGAGGGCGTCCCGGCCTCTCCCTCCATGGACGTGCCATGTGTGGGTCCTCTGGACACTCCCAGGATCCACCCTCCGTCCTCTGCCGCCTCCGTGGACAGAGCAGGGGCCTGGGGCGGGGCTATTTGCCCTCTGGTGCTGGCGCCTGGGAGTTGGTCACTGTCCAAGACTCTGTCCCTCAGGAACTTTATTCCAGAGGGACCGGTGTACGTCTAGTTGACTGTCTTAATTGCATTGTGCTACAGCACATCCCATGAGTAATTAGTGCACTCGGTGTGTGGATGAATTTTGTTTGTGGTTTACACCTGCATGGAAATTTGTATGAAAGTCTGCATTTCCAACTTCCTTCATCAACTGCTGTGTCTACTGTGTTTGTGCCATCATTAACCCTTTGCACTCCGCTGTCCCCTCTCAGGGGACATCGGAATTCTAGCATATCACTCGGATGTCCCCTCTCAGGGGACATTGCGGTTTATTAGTGATTACGGGGAATTGAGTTATTTCAACGCCACTTTTTGAGACATGCATGTTTCCCTGAAGTTTTATCTTGAAATGGCACAAGAAATTAAATCAAAATATCGTAAAATTACTAAGATATATACAAGAAATGTCAGCGGGTTTTGTGTCGGGCGAGAACATGAGATGCGTGCTCACGACGGTCCGAGCACTTCGCGACGCCACTTGAAAAGAGCGATAAGGGAGTTTGTAGAAGAAAGGTCGGTTTTCGAACATAGCGCGCACTGTATAGTGAGATATATAATTACAAATAAACAAGTCTACATCTGGAGGAAAAGATTTTCAAAGCTGAGCTCATTTTGCTTTGAAGCTTCGAGCAGTGCACATCGATCTAACGAGGAGAAAATCGGAAAAGTGATTCTTTTCTTAGTGAATAAATTGTTTGGTGAAAGCTATGTTGGTACATATCATCTTGTCAGTTAGTAATAACAATTAGAAATTTTCAACCCATGCATTTATTCATATTTTTTATTAGAACAATGGCAAAGCGTCCAACCACGAATGAGTCTCATGACACAAGCAGTAGTGAAGATGAGCTCCAGATAGGCCTCTATACAGACACGTTAGAAAGACTAACTGTAGAACAAAATGACAGCAGTGATAGTGATATCGTCCAACCTAGAAGGCGACAAATTGTTCGCATAGATAGCGAAAGCGATAATAGTAGTATGGAAGAAAACACACGGCAACATGACAACGTATCGTCAAGTGAAGAGTGGGAAGATGTTACCGAATCGGACGTTCCTCCAGCCACGATAAATTTTGATTCACACGAAGAAATAGCCGGACCACAAGTCCCGAGTAACATAAAAGAGCCCATAGACTATTTCACATTATATTTTACTGAAGAATTAGCAGACAGCATAATAAGAGAGACAAACAATTATGCCAAAGAAGAAATTGGAAAGAAACAGCTTTCCTGAAAGTCAGCTTGGCACGAGTGGTACAATATTACCAAAGAAGAATTTTTAGCATTTATATATATGGTAAATATGGGTGGTGTGGATCCGGAAATCACTCAAATGGTGGAGGAAGTTATTTTTTGGGGGGTTGGAAATGTGTGTGATAAACTCATACATAATGTATCACATCGAAAAACAAACAAGTAATGAAACGCCAATGACACACCACAAGTTTGTCAAGACACTCGTTGACCACTTAAAGGGCGATTTCCGTGTATGGAGAACGCGTCCATCCACAGCTTCTGCGGACAACAGATTAAACACTGAACTGCATATTCCTGATGTGGGGAAAAGAAGACGGGACTGCGTTGTGTGTTCTAACAGGAAAACACCTGGCGGCAGGCGTCAAACCACTTATTACTGTCAAACATGCACTGATCAGCCTGCAATGCATATTGGGGAGTGTTATAAAACTTATCATACTGTACAAAATTATAAACAATAAATTATTGGTTTTTTTGCAAATATACATTCCTCGATGTCACCCAATTCATATAAGTCCAATATCATTTTAATACGTTACTTGATTCCAAAATTATACTAAATAATACGAGGGTCTGTAAATGCACGTTTCCGCCGCAAAGTAGCGTCGAGTAGCTGGTAGCCAATGTCCAGAATGTTTCGGAGTGCAAAGGGTTAAAAGTCATGGAACGAGTCCATGTCCAGAGAGCTGGACAGTCACTGTCACCCTCCGTGTGCCATTCATGGAGAGACCTTGAGAGATGGGATGAGGGGAGGATGAGGAAATGGTGGTGGCAGGAAGGGAAGGGAAAGAGATGAAGTAAGGAAGGAAGGAACAGAGGGGAAGAGAGTGAGAAGGAGGGACAAGTAGAAACTCAACAGAAGTGAATGACCAAGAGCAAAACTTTTAATTCTTCTGAAAAAGAAATTTGTACTAGTCTCTTAATAATTGTTTATTCACGTAATTCTCTTTAATTTTTAGCACCTGCAATACTGCACTTAAATTACAGCTATTACTGTGTTTGAATAATTTTACTTAAATCTTAATAAAATAGATCAGTTTATACGGCTTCTGTACACGGTGTCATACTATTTGGATTTTGCTGTCATGATTATAGTGACATATATTTTGTAAACAGGCCTCTAGTCTGTTTTGCATTTATTCTTCGCATGGTGCGAGCCAGTGACTGAGTTTTCCGTCTACTGCACGAGGCTGACCACTTTCCCAGCGCCGTTCCCCACTTTCTTCGTTCTCGTGCATCTCTTGGCTCCTCGCCGTAGATGAACTGTCCATCTCGAAGTTCGTTTATTTCTGGGCTCTAATTATATTCCTTTGTCGTGTTGTCTGTTTTTGTCGCAGCACCATGCCATTTTAACTACTGATGTCTGGAAGTTTTCTGCCACCATTCTTTGTCATTTTTGTCATATTGTTGTGGCTGGTTGGTGTCTTTTCTGGTTCCATCTGCAGTTCAATAATGTTTGTTCCATGTCTTTAAAGAATGCCATTGGCTTCTTACTGGGATTCCATTGAATCTCTAAATTTCTTTGGTTCCCAGGGGTATTTTGTAATGCTAATTTTTCAAGCCGTGAATAGGGAATATTTTTCCATTTCTTTGTCTTTCTTTACTTTTAACAATGTTTTCCTGTTATCTTTGTGTCTTAACCTCTGTTGTTTGGTGACTCCTAAGTTCTTAGTATTGGTAGTATAAGTGGGATTGTTTTCTAAAGCCTTCTCTTCTTATTTACTTGTAAGAAGACAGTTGATTTTCATGTGTTGATTTTGTAAGCTTCAACTACACTGAAGTTGCTTATTGATTTGATGTGTTCGTTTTTGGAGCCTTTCGTGTTCGCAGTGTACATTACTTTGTCCACAACAGGTTTAATTGTGTTTAAATGTTTAAATTCATACAACCTTAAGACAGTTAATGTTTTCTTAATTTAAATATTTTAGTTGTGTTAGACAATGCGGGTAAAATATAGGCAATGAATAATCTCAGTGTATGTTTATAATGGGCTGAATTTCCATCTTCTTCCCTCAGTACTTATATTGAATTCTCATAATATCCCATGTTTATTGACCTGTAAACTATGACTGTCAAAAATTAGTATCAACAAAGTTATTTATTATCAAAAAAGTATGCAAATGATTTAAAAGAACAGTACTACCTTGTCACCCAAGAAATTCAAAGGTTTTGATTTTGCCATCTGTTCCACCCGTTCCTGTCTGGCCTCCAGATTCCCCTGGTGCCCACAGCGACCTCCCCTGGGCTGGAGGCAGGTCAGCCTGACCGGCCCCTCACAGGACAAACTGTGTGAGACTGAGTTGAATGATCTGATACCCAATTGGAAGTGAATTTCATCATGAAATATTTAGGTGTGAAAATTTCAAATATTGGGCCTCCCCGGTGGGGCACCGGTTGAGCGCTTCGCTGTGGAGCTGTCGGCAGCGGCGACGCGAGTTCGACGCCCGGCCGGGGAGAATCCCACATGGTGCGCAGACCTCTCCTGCCTCGCCCGCTGCTCCCCTCAGCAGTGCGTTTCTGATCTGCCTGTTCTGCTCCCCGCTCTGTCTCTGGTGAACCCTCTCGCCGCCCCACGCCTCTGGCTTGCACCCCAGCTAGTATGTATAAATAAAATAAAATCATTAAAAAAAAGAAAGAAAATTTCAAATATTGGACGTCACAGACAGGAAAGCAAAGGTCCAGTGCAGGCAGCAGGTGTTGAGCTGAGGACAGACAGGCCACACATGTGGGCTGTATGGCTTCTAAAATTTGAGTCTTATTTCAAGTTTTTGCTTGTCTTTATGTCTACACTAAAATGACACTGGTATTTTCTTTTACATAATTAGACAAGGTTTTTCATTTGAACATGTACATATGGAAATGCAGACACTCTGGTGAGATTTCTTGTGAAAATGTGCTCAACAAAGACATTTGTTCCTCAGTTCCCACCCACTCTCGGTAATTAAACAAATGGGGACAAACACATGATTAAAGTGTGGATTGCTGCTGTGAGTGCCATTCCGCAACGAATTCTGGAATATTAGAATATGGTATAGTCCACTCGCTTTTATTTATTTTTTAAGATATATTTATTTGTGCATTCAAGAGCGGGGGTGTAGGCCAGAGGTGTGGGGGCTAAGAGATTTCACCAGAATAGAGTAGGGAGCAGAACAGGTGGATCCACTGAGATCCACTGCTGAGGGGAGCAGCGGGGAGACATAAGGGTCTGAGGCGCCATCTGGGAAGCTCCCTGGCCGGGGATCAAATGCATAGCTGATAATAGGCTGAGATTTTTGCCACCAGGGAGGCCCTTACTTTGTTTTTATCTGTATAGCTTCCTAACCAGTTGGAGAACTTCTGCTGAAAACTGAGATGAAACCAACCATTGCATCTCCAGGCCGACACTACAGAAATAGAGACAGGAAAAAGTGGGTGGAAGCTCAATTCCCTCCTGAAACATGCACCGTCAGAAAGCTCCCAAATGTTACCAAGAGGAACAAGTTAAGCTAAAGGGTATAGGAAGTCATCTTTAAATAATTTAAAAATGAGTATATATTTTTGAATTATACTATAGATTATATGTAATTATAAGAATATAAGGAGTGTAAAATGTGAAAATTTAAGTGTGTTGTGATGGTATCATGAACTCATCTGCTCCATTACATATTGGTGAGTGTCCCCTTCATCAGTCTCCCCACAGCCGCCTTCATGGCCTGGTTCCTCAGACTGTAGATGACGGGATTAAAGGTGGGGGGCACCACCGTGTAGAACACAGAAATGACCAGGTCAGACATGGACGGAGTCCCTGAGGTCGGCTTCAGATAAGCAAAGAATGCAGTGGAGACAAATAGCACCACAACCAGCAGGTGGGGAAGGCAAGTGGAGTAGGCCTTGGCCTTACCTTCTGTGGACGGAATCTTCCTGACAGCAGAGAAGATGTGCACATAGGAGATGACGATGAAAGTAAAACAGCAGGAATCCCACGTCACATCAATGAGAATGGGGATGAGCTCGTTGATTAAACTTTCTGAGCAGCAAATAGCCAGTAACTGGGGGATGTCACAGAAGAACTGATGGACCACGTTGGACCCACAGTAGGACAAGGAGAAGGTCCCAGCTGTGTTCATCACAGCGAGGACACACCCACCCAGCCAGGACACAGCTGCCAGCTGCACACACCTGTCCCTGCTCATGAGGACCTCGTAGTGCAGGGGGCGGCAGATGGCAGCATAGCGGTCAAGGCTCATCGCCGTGAGCAGGGTCATCTCTGTCCCAGCTGAAATAGCCAGCATGAAGACTTGGACCACACAGCCCAGGAAGGAGATGGAGCTGCTGTGCGTCAGAGCGTTGGCAATGGACTTGGGCACCATGGCCGAGATGAGGCAGAGGTCCGTGAGGGAAAGATTCCTCAGGAAGAAGTACATGGGCGTGTGGAGGTGCGGGTCCAGGGTGGTGATGACCACGATGAGCCCGTTCCCCAGCAGGGCGCACAGGTAGGCCAGGGAAAAGAGCAGTGGGTGCAGGAAGCCCATGTTCCCGTGGGTGGGGAACCCCAGGAGGACGAATTCTGTCACCTCCGTGAGATTGGTCACTGCTGGGGACATCACCTGCATCACATGTCGAGAGGACTGAAACGCCATCACCGTCTGCCCGAGCTTATCATGTGGTGTCAATCTGCACGTGGCCAGCACTGTCCTTTCTCCTCGTGGTCACTCTCCGGGCCCTGCTGAGCGTCTCCCCACAGGGACCCCAGTTCCTGCTCTGCTCGACCTCGTGGCCTCAGTGACTGGAAGGTGCCGCCATTGTCCACGCAGCCTGTGGCGATGCTGAGGGCAGAGAATCCGCTGACTCAGCTGGTGAGCACGGTCTCCCCAGACTCACTGCATCCAGCGGATGGTCAACCCCCCACCCCAGCACACTAAGCTGGCCCTGTCCCCTCCTCTCCTGTCCCCAGGCCCCCTAGTTTGCTCACCTCCTGGGACAAGGACACTCTACAAGCATTACGAATATCAGCGTGCAAGGCTGACCCCAAATCCAGCCTGTGGGGTCTTCCAGCTGCCATGTCCTCCAAACCGCACGCAGGCCCCTGTCACAGGCGCACATTAGTGATCAGTGGACCCAGCCCCTGGGGTCTGTCCTGCTCTCAGCACTCGCAACATTCAGCACAGAATTGGGTGAGGTGTGCCCAGCAACTGGTGTCAGGTCAGACGACTGTCTCTCCCTGGCTGCTGCACCCTGTGAGCCCAGGGGTGACCTCCTGCTCTGCTCACCCCGGTCATTGTCCGCCTGCCCTGCTCTCCCCTGAGGAGCTAAAACTGTTCCTCCTCCAGCTCCTTCCTCCCTTGTCACGCCCACACGTCCCCCCTGAGGGTGAGCTTGTCCCCCCACGGCCCCGTCCCCTCTGTCCCCATCAGACTCAGCACATCTGGGCCGGGGGAGGCGGCTCCGGGCGGGTCAGACGGTCTGTGGGTGTGGCTGTCCCTGCCGGGCACGGGGCCGGGGCCCTCCGTGTGCAGGTTTGTTCCTCACCCCAGGCCCGTCTGTGAGGGGACGTCTGGGCGCGGGGCAGCCCCCACTCCCCTCCTGCTCCCCAGTCTCACCCTCACCTCCCTCAGTGGGGATGGCGGAGGGGGAGTCCTGGTGAAGCAAGGAGGTTTAAAATAAAATAATAGAAAAAAATTGCAGCACATTGGTGGAAAGCTTCCCAGAGATTTAATAATAACTAGAAAATAAAACAGAATATGAGGTGGTCTACGCTGTAGACACGTTTGAGTGATTTTAAAACATATTTATAATGATGAAATAAATTTTGACACGTATTTCGTCCTGTGAAGAATCTCGGACAGTCCCTGGGAGGTGGAGTTAGGACAAACCCGAGGCCCCTCCATGAGCAGAGGTGTCCACACCGTCTTCTCTGGGTCAGAGCCGCGAAATGGTCAGCACTGTGGCTGTGACGTCAGAAGTTTCTACTTGACTCTACATCTGTCATAATATTTAGGCAAAAGGCAGAACATTCTGATTTTGTACAATAAGTATTATATTTAGTATTCTTGGGAATTTCTTCATTTCAATCTAATTCCATTAATTGTTGTGAATTTATTTAGTGCCCAAAACACGCTCAGAGTGCTGAATGCTAAAATGCGCGTTATGAAGTAATAATGCCACATCTGCATAAATCTGAGTCTTCTAATATATAATTATACTAAAAGTCAACATCTGTTGAACACTTTAAATTGAAGGTGAATATAGTTTCTCTCACTGAGACTCATCCCAGGATGATACGGCTGTGGGATCTTGAGAAACTTGTGCACCTTCAGAATGTGTTAGTTCTCATTATTTATCACATGAATATTTTAATTGCTATGTTTTCTCAAGTCTAAAATGAAACCTGAATTTAAAAACTTTCAAGTCTGTATGATTTAATTCTGAACACTTTAATCACTGATACCTGCAATCTATGGGGAAAGTCCCAGCTGCCTTGTGGAGTCTCTGCACTGAGGTTGTCCCATCACAGGCCAGAGGGCGTCCCGGCCTCTCCCTCCATGGCCGCGGCGTGTGTGGGTCCTCTGGACACCCCCAGGATCCGCCCTCCGTCCTCTGCCGCCTCCGTGGACAGAGCAGGGGCCTGGGGCGGGGCTATTTGCCCTCTGGTGCTGGCGCCTGGGAGTTGGTCACTGTCCCAGACTCCGTCCCTTGGGAACTTTACTCCAGGGGACAAGTGACCTTATTTGTGGATTCTCTTAATTGGCATTGTCCTACAGAACATCTCCGTGAATAATTAGTGCACTCAGTGTGTTCCCAGAGACCAGCTCTGGCGAACAGGTTTGAGCCGAGAAGTCTGCAAGAACCTAGAAACAAAGAAATGACAGATGCAAAATAGAGTTTAGGAGCAGCGGGGCCCAGGGGACGCAGGCGTCTCAGTCCGAGCTCAAGATCCTGAGTGCCCAGAGTGACTCATTTTCTTGGACACAGACTGTCCCCAGAGTTAGTTACCACAGAGGGATTCTGGCGCCCCAGGGTGAGGCACAGTGCAGGATTCATCCCTCAGCGCTTGGCTCACAGCATGTGGGGGCAGTGATCACCGCAGGGCCTTGTGGGATCTGGCCATGTGCTCGCCCCGCTGTTCTGGCTTCTCCCAGGAAGAGTTTCACAGGCGCAAGCAAAACATCCTGACTGGCGGGTCTGCCCACCGTGCTGACCCGTCTTCAGCTTGACCCTGATATTCCCCCGTGCCAGCAATTAGGCCTGTGGCCCCCACTCTCACTGCTACCATCAGGTCTCTCGAACAGTGCCTGGGTGTGGCTTTGTTTGTTGTTTACAGTGTATGGAAACGAATGTGAAAAGCCACATGTCCAGCTTCCATTCATCATCTGTCATGTCTGCTGTGGTTGGTGCCATCATTCATTCATTCATTCATTTATTTCTTGTTAGAACAATATCAAACTTTTAAAAAAATACATACATTAATTTAATTCATACCCTTTACATTATTGTGTGTCCCCGTACGTTTCCCACCACCAGTTCACCCATGAACCATCATCACCGTAGTCCCTTGTGCTCTTTCTCCTCTATTTTGGTCTCTCTTCCTCCCCCTCCCCTGCAGAATGTCTCTTATTTCTGGTTGCCTGCCAGGTTTTGCTTATGTTATGTTTCGTGTGCTATTTTCTCTCTCTGATTTCTCGTTTGGCTCTCTATAGTCCTATAAGGGATGCCATTTGAATATCAAACATTTCAATGTATGTGTCTGGACTCCCATAAAGGCAAGAGAGTAGAATGGGGCAGAAACATTTGAAGTGATAATGGCTGAGCATTTTTCTTTTTTTGACATTTCTTCTTCTTACTGTCTTTTACGTTATTGTGTATTTCCCATGGGTTACCCAGCACCAATTCACCCATGAGCCGTCACCATAGTCCCTTGTGCTCTTTTCTCCCCCGTTCTGAGCCCTTATCCTTCCCCTCCCTCACTAAATGTCTCTTTCTCATTTGATTCCCCTTTATTCCTGCTATGAGTGAAACCATTTGATATTTTTCTTTTTGGCTTATTTCACTGAGCATGATCCCTATTAGCTTCATCCATGTTGCTGCGAATTGCATGTGTTTATATTTTTGATTGCTGAATAGTATTCCGCTGTGTATATGTACCACATCTTCTTGATCCAGTCATCTGTATTTGGGAATCTGAGTTGTTTTCATATTCTTAGCTATTGTTCTTAGCTGCAATAAACATTGGGGTGCATGTATCCTTTTGGATTAATGTTTTTGTGTCCTTTAGGTAGATTCCCAAAAGTGTCATTACTGGGTCGTGTGGAAGCTCCATTTTTAGCTGTTTGAGGAACTGCCATACGGCTTTCCATAGTGGTTGGACCAGTCCGCATTCTCACCAGCAGTGTAGGAGAGTTCCTTTTTCTGCACATCCTTGCCAACATTTGTTGTGGCCTATTTTTTTAATGTGTGCCGTTCTCACTGGTGTGAGGTAGTAGCTCATTGTGGTTTTGATTTGCATTTGCCTGATTATAAGTGATGTTGAGGGCCTCCCTGGTTGCACAGCAGTTAAGTGCTGCACTATGGTGCTGTCGGCTGCGGAGATGCAAGTTCGATGCCTGGCCAGGGAGATTCCCATGTGTCGCGGCAGACCTCTCCTGCCTCACCCGCTGCTCCCCTCAGTGGTGTGTTTTCGTCGATCTGCCTGTTCTGTTCCCCACTCTGTCTTTGGTTAATCCTGTTGCTGCCCCACGCCCCTGGCCTGTACCCCAGCTTGTAAGCATAAATAAATCTTTAAAAAAAAAGTGATGTTGAATATTTTTTCATATACCTGTTGGTCATTTGCATTTCCTCTTTGGAGGAGTGTCTTTGTAGCTCTTCTGCACATTTTTGGACTGGATTGTTGACTTTGTTTTTGTTGAAACACGTGAGCTTGTGGTAGATTTTTGTGATCAGTCTCTTATTGGTTGTATTGCATGCAAAAATTTTCTCCCAATCATTCGGGTGTCTGTTTGTTTTGTTTAAAGTCTCTTTTGCTTCTTTCCATGCTGAATAGTATTCCATTGTGTATATGTACCACATCTTCTGGATCCAATCATCTATTTTTGGACATCTGGGTTGCTTCCATACCTTTGCTATTGTGAACGGCTACCCAAGGGGAATGCAAAATGTAAAAGACATAAATAACAATAAAAATATATATTATAAAAAAAATAAATAAAGTCTCTTTTGCTGTACAGATGTTAGTTTGATGTAATCCCAGCTCTTTATCTTTTCCTTGACTATCTTCACTTTGGGTGATGTGTCTTTAATTTTACTAAGGTGTATGTCGTGTAGTGTTTTGCCTATATTTTCTTCCATATATATCATGGTTTCAGGCCTTACATTCAGGTCCTTTATCCATTTTGAGTTAGTTTTTGTGCATGTTGTGAGGTAGTAGTCTGGCTTCATTTTTTTGCAAGTAGCCCCCTTTATTGAACAAACTGACTTTGTTCCATTGCATATTCTTTGCCCATTTGTCAAAGATTAGTTGTCCATAGATATGTGGATTTATTTTTATTTATTTATTTATTTTTTAAAGATTTATTTATACAAGCTGGGGTACAGGCCAGAGGCATGGGGTGGCGAGAGGTTTCTCCAGAGACAGAGCAGGGAGCAGAACAGGCAGATCAGAAATACACTGCTGAGGGGAGCAGCGGGCGAGGCAGGAGAGGTCTGCCGCGCCATGTGGGATTCTCCCCTGCTGGGCGTCGAACCCGCATCGCGACCTGCTGACAGCTCCACAGCAGGGCGCTTAACCGCTGCGCCACCGGGGAGGCCCATATGTGGATTTATTGATGGGTTTTCTGTCCAATTCCATTGGTCTGTGTGTCTGTTTTTGTTCCAATACCATGCTGTTTTAGTTACTGTGGCTTTGTAGTATAGCTTGAAATCAGGGAGTGTAATACCTGTTTTAGAGCTATTGTCATGTTTCAGTAATTTGCTTTACATCTCAACAAAATAGAGTAGCTTAATAGGGTTTCTACACATGGTGTCATATTACTTAGGTTTGCTCTCATGATTATAGTGATGTCAATTATTTGGACACAGACCTGTAATCTGTTTTGAGTTAATTCTTCTGTGTGGTGTGAGATAGTGACCTAGTTTCATTCTATTGCATGTGACTCTCCACTTTTCCCAACTCCATGTCCCCGCTTTCCTTGTTCCAGTGCATATTCTTGGCCCCTTGTCATAGAGTAACTGTCCATCTAGATGTGGGTTTGTTTCTGGACTCTAATTATATTCCATTGGTCTCAGTGTCTGTTTTTGTCCCAGTATCTGGGCGTTTTTAGTATTATAGCTTTATTGCATAGACTGAACCTGAAAATGTCCTGCTTCCATCTTTCCTCATTTTTGTCAGGATTGTTTTGGCTACGGTTCCATATGCATTTCAGTACTGTTTGTTTCATATCTTCAAAAAAATTCTTATTGGGTTTCCATTGAATTTGTAAATTGCTCTGGGTCCCATGGGCATTTTGTAATGTTAATTGTTCCAAGCTGTGATCAGGAAATATCTTTCCATTTCTTTGTCTTTTCTATTTCTTTTATTAATTTATTTTAAAAGATTCATTTTTATTTATTTATGCATAAAAGAGCTGGATGTATGCCAGAGATGGATGGAGAGGGTGTAAGAGGATTTACCAGAGACAGAGTGTGAAGTAGAACAGGCAGATTGACTGAAATACACTGCTGAGGGGATCAGTGGGGAGACAGGAGGGGTCTGCCAGGCATTTGGGTCAGCTCTTGGGCCAGAGATAGCACTCAGGCCACAGAGACTGCCTTTAGCTTCATAGTACTGAGACTTTAAACTGTCGGCCACCAGAGAGGCCCCCAAGGATTGCTTTCATATCTTCTCTTGTGGTTCATTTTTCTCTACGTAAGAAGGCTATTTATTCATGTGTTGATTATGTAAACTTCCAACTGTATTAAAGTGGCTTCCTTGATATCATTTGTTTTTTCAGTGGAGTCGTTAGAGATCTCAATGTCCACAACAACTTTAATTGTGCTTAAATGGTTAAATTCATACAGTGTTGAGATGTTTAATGCTTTATTAACTTAAATATTTCAAGTATGTTATACAAAGATGCCAATGAATAGTCTCAGTGAATATTTACCGTGGTTTGATTCAGGTTCTTATTCAAAACATATATTGGATTCTGATTTTACCCAATAATTTTACAACAGTAAACTATAACAGTATCAAGAATTAATATTAACAAAGTCATTAACTGACAGAAAAAATAAAAAGGCCAATCATTTAAAAGAACAGTAGCAACTTGTCAAACAAGAAGTTTGAGGATCGTGATTTTGCCACCTCTTCTAACCGTCCTGGCTGCCTCCAAATTCCCCTCGTGCCCACAGGGAGCTCACCGGGGCTGGAGGCAGGTCAGCCTGACGAGTGCTCTCAGGATGATCTGTGTGAGAATGAGTGAAATGATCCGATATCCAATTGGAACTGCATGTTATCACGAAATATTTAGGTGTGAGATTTTCAAATATTGGGCATCACAGATGGGAAGCAAAGGTCTAGTGCAGTCAGCAGATGTGGAGCTGAGGCCAGACAGGGCCACACGCACGGGGCATTCACCTGCCCACATGTAAATCCTCTTGCGATTTTTTGGGTGATTACGCCCACACTAAGTGATAGTGTTATATTATTGTACGTTCATCCAACAAGCATTTTCTTTTTTTAAAAGATTCATTCATTCATCCATACAGGCCAGAGGTGTGGGGCGGTGAGAGGGTTCACCAGAGACAGAGTGGGGAGCAGAACAGGCATATCAGAAGTACACTGCTGAGGGGAGCAGCGGATGAGTCAAGAAAGGTCCACTGCGCCCCAACAAGCATTTTCACTTCATCATGTCCGTGTGTGAACACAGGCATTCTGGGTATAATTTCTTGTGATTTTTATGTCCGACCAGGACATTGTCCCTCAGTTTCCACACACTTCAATAAATGGGGATAAACACATGTGTACAGTATATATTATTTAATTTATTTTTTATTTATATCCTTTTCAATATTTTGTATTCCCCGTGCGTTTCCCTCCAAGAATTCATGCCTGAACCATCACCAGAGTCCCTTGTGCCCTTCCCCTCCTCCTCCCCAGCAGATATCTTATTTATGGTTGCCTGTGTGATTTTGTTTTTGTTCTTTGTGTTATTTTCTCCTCCTGACTTCTTGTTTGGCTCCACTATATTGCTCCTATAAGTGAAAGTATTCGATATTTTTCTTTTTCCTTCTTACTTTGCTGAGCAAAATAAGACTTATTTTGCTGAGCATGATTCCCTAGAAGCTCCATCCATGTTGCTGCGAATTGCATTAGTTTATCATATTTTAAAGTCATGAATGACGTACTTAGATATTTCTGAAAATATTAGATATTAGGTAGTCTACTTGTTATTATTTTGTTTTTATCATCATAACTCTTTAAGTTCTCTTGTTGTTTATCAAAAATTGCTATCCAACATACTTTTGTATTACCTAGTCATTATACAGAACATGAAATTAGCTTTCTTCCTTCTGGTCCCACTGTGCGTTGAGTGTGTTTATGCCCAGTGGGGGCGGCTCTCCACGCCAGGGCTGACAGGGGTCTCTATCAAGTCACGTGTGAACTCCTGATCCACAGTCGGTCGTGACTGCTCGATTCTAACTTAGATCCCAAGGCCTGATTTAGGCCATGAAGGCCTCACTGACTGAGTAAAGGGACAATCTGACCTATCTGTGACCTCTGATTACAGATGTGACCTGGGATTCGTGACATTAAAGGGGAAGCTCTTTACAGGTGTGAGAGACTGAGCCCAGCTAGAGAACTTCTGCCAGACACTGAGACAGAAATCCAAACGTTGCAACTCTAGGCTGAGACAAGAGAATGGAGAACAGCAAAAAGTGGCTCTAAATTCAACTACCTGCAGTATACCTGCAATATCAAAAAGTGCCTAAGTGTTAAACAACCAATGGTAATAGAGTATTTGAGCAGCATACTATACTATGTCTCTTAAATATAATTTAAAATGAATATATATTTTTAAATTATACAATGGAGTTACATGTATTTAGAAAAACGCTAAGGCAGTATTTCGTGGAATGTTAAAATATGTGTCTCGTCATGGAGTCATGGACCCAACTTCTCTGTTACATTTTGGTGAGTGTCCCCTTCATGAGTCTCCCCACAGCCGTCTTCATGGCCTGGTTTCTCAGACTGTAGATGACGGGATTCAAGGTGGGGGGCACCATTGTGTAGAAAGTAGAAATGACCAGGTCAGATATGGACGGAGTCTCTGAGGTCGGCTTCAGATAAGCAAAGAATACAGTGAAGACAAATAGCACCACAACCAGCAGGTGGGGAAGGCAAGTGGAGTAGGCCTTGGCCTGACCTTCTGTGGACGGAATCTTCCTGACAGCAGAGAAGATGTGCACATAGGAAATGACGATGAAAATAAAACAGCAGGAATCCGTCACCACACTAATGAGAATGGGGACAAGTTCGTTGATTAAATTTCCTGAGCAGGAAATGGCCAATAACTGGGGGATGTCACAGAAGAACTGGTGGACCACGTTGGACCCACAGAAGGACAAGGAGAAGGTTCCAGCTGTGTTCATCACAGCGAGGACACACCCACCCAGCAAGGACACAGCTGCCAGCTGCACACACCTGTCCCTGCTCATGAGGACCTCGTAGTGCAGGGGGCGGCAGATGGCAGCATAGCGGTCAAGGCTCATCGCCGTGAGCAGGTGCAGCTCTGTAGCCCCTGAAATAATCAGCATAAAAACCTGGACAACACAGCCTGGGAAGGAGATGGAGCTGCTGTGCGTCAGAGCGTTGGCAATGGACTTGGGCACCA
>PVIJ01003675.1:101415-130587 GCA_004024925.1 Scalopus aquaticus
AGAGGTCCGTGAGGGACAGATTCCTCAGGAAGAAGTACATGGGCGTGTGGAGCTGCGGGTCCAGGGTGGTGATGACCACGATGAGCCCGTTCCCCAGCAGGGCGCACAGGTAGGCCAGGGAGAAGAGCAGTGGGTGCAGGAAGCCCATGTTCCCGTGGGTGGGGAACCCCAGGAGGACGAATTCTGTCGCCTCCGTGAGATTGGGCACCGGTGGGGACATCACCTGCATCGGAGTCTAGACTGAAACGCCATCACCATCGGCCAGAGCTGGACTCGCGGCGTTTATCTGCACGTGGCCAGCACTGTCCTTTCCCCTCGTGATCACTCCCGGGCCCTGCTGAGCGTCTTCACCCCACAGGGCCCCCAGTTCCTGCTCTGCTCGACCTCGTGGCCTCAGTGACTGGAAGGTGCCTCCATTGTCCACGCAGCTGTGACGATGCTGAGGGAGAGAATCCCAACTCAGCCGCTGAGCACAGTCTCTCCCCGCTCGCTGCATGCACCGGGCTGCTGCCCTCACCCCCTCCGCCAGCTCCTCTCTCCTGTAACCATGCCTGCAAGTCAGCTCACCTCCTGGGAGGGTGACACAAGGAGCCTTAGGGAACAGTGACGAGCAAGGGTGACCCCAAACCCAGCCTGTGGGGTCTTCCAGCTGCCACGTCCCCCAAACCCCACACAGGCCCCGCTCACAGGCGCACATGAGAGATCAGTGGACACGGCCCCTGGGGTCTGTGCTGCTCTCTGCGCCCATGTGATTCAGCACAGAATGGGGCGGGGTGTGCCCAGTGCCCCGAGTCTGGTCTGACTCTGTCTCCTCTGCTCCTGCGTCCTGAGACTGGGGGTGACCTCCTGCTCTGCTCACCCCGGTCATTGTCCGCTCTCCCACTCTCCCATGAGGCACTAAGATTGTTTCTCCTCCAGCTCCTTCCTCCCTGGTCACCCCATACGTCCCCCCTGAGGGTGAGCTTGTCCCCCACGGCCCCGGCCCCTCTGTCCCCGTCAGACTCAGCACATCTGGGCCGGGGGCGGCGGCTCCGGGCGGGTCAGACGGTCTGTGGGTGCGGCTGTCCCTGCCGGGCACGGGGCCGGGGCCCTCCGTGTGCGGGTTTGTTCCTCACCCCAGGCCCGTCCGTGAGGGGACGTCTGGGCCCGGGGCAGCCCCTCACTCTCCTCCTGCTCCCCGGTCTCACCCTCACCTCCCTCTGTGGCATGACGGAGGGTGAGTACCAGTGAAGGTACGATTTTTAGGATAACATGGTAATATTAAATATTTGCAAGATGTATATGTGGGTATGATTCCTAATAATTTAATAAAAACAGGAAATAAATCATGATAGCACGTGATCAGAAATGTTGGAATCTGTTTAGTGATTTAAATACAAATTAAAAATGATAAAATAACACTCACATGTGTCTCTTCATGGTCCTATTTAAGTCCTCTGATGTATTTTCAGTATCACTAACATCCTGAGTGATGGAGTTGGGGAAAAATCCAAGTTCATGTCCTTAGACAGTCAGATTTCCACCTTCACTTAGTGCAGACATGACATCAACATTTTGCTCTGAAAGTTATTAAATTTGTACTTGCCTCATACCTGTCATCATATTTAGGACAAAAAGGTATAGCATTCTGATTTTTAACAATATGTGTTTTTAATATTTTCTGGAATGTCTCCATTACAATCTAATTGCATTAAGCGTTGTGATTTTACTCAGCCCCAAAACACACTCACGTGCTGAATGCAAATATCCTTGTTATGAAGCAGTAATCATCACAAATAGAATAAATCAAAATATTTTCATATGATCAGTGTATTAAGAGTCATATTTTTGGGCCTCCCAGGTGGTGCAGTGGTTGAGCGCAGTGCTGTGGAGCTGTCTGTAGCTGCAGTGCAAGTTTGATGCCCAGCTGGGGAGATTCCCACATGGTGCAGCGGACCTCTCCTGCTTCACCCGCTGCTCCCCTCAGCATTGTGTTTCGGTCGATCTGCCTGTTCTGCTCCCCACTCTGTCTCTGGTGAACGCTCTCACCGCCCCATACCTTTGGCCTGCACCCCAGTTTGTATGCCTAAATATATAAATCTTTTAAAAATTAAAAAAAAGTCAGTATCTCTGAACATCTTAAATTATAAAAAGAATATTTTCTCTAATGGAAAGTCCTTTTAGTATTATATAGCAGTGGGAGATTGAGCTACTTGTCCACCATCAGAAGAATAGTTTTCATTAGTTATAAAGTAAATATTTTTAGTGCTAGGCTTTCTCAAATCTAAAAAAAAGCTTGAAATTTAAAATCTTTCAAGTCTGAATGGATTCTCCTCTGACCATGGATGGGTAGTAGATACCTGCAATCTGAGGGAACGTCCCAGCTGCCTTGCAGAGTCTCTTCTCTGAGATTGTCCCATCACCGGACAGAGTGTGTCCCGGCCTCTCACTCCCTGGCCACGGCGTGTGTGGGTCCTCTGGACACTCCCAGGATCCACCCTCCGTCCTCTGCCGCCTCTGTGGACAGAGCAGGGGCCTCGGGCGGGGCTATTTGCCCTCTGGTGCCGGCGCCTGGGAGTTGGTCACTGTCCCAGACTCCGTCCCTCGGGGACTCTACTCCAGGGGGACAAGTGCACGTGTCTAGTGACTGCTTTAATTGGCCTCGTCCTGCAGCACATCTCAGTGATAATAGTGCACTCAGTGTTGATGTAATTTTGTTTGTGGTTACACCTGTCCGGAAATGAATGCAAAAATTCACATTTCCAGTTTCCATTATCATCTGTTGTATCAACTGTGGTTGCACCATCATTAAAAGCAGTGGAATGAGAACATGTCCCAGACAGCTGGACAGTCACCCATGTGTGCCTTTCATGGAGAGACATTGAGAGATGGGAGTAACAGGAGGATGTGTAAATGGTGGAGGCAGGAAGGAAAATAAAGAAATGAAGAAAGGAAGGGAGGAACAAAGGGGCAGAGGGTTGGGAGGAGAGACAAGTAGAAATTCCACAGAAGTGAGTGACCAAGGGAAAATTACCAACTCTTCTGGTAAAGAAATTTGTACTAGTCTCTTAATCATTGTTTATTCGTTTAGTTCTTTTCCATTGTCACCCCTGTAACACTGCAATTAAAATAGAACTCATTATATTTGAATAATTTTACTTCAAAGCTTAACAAAATTGTGTAGATTATTAGAGTTTCTGTGCATGGTGTCATATTACTTGAGTTTTGCTATCATGATTGTAGTAATGTCATTTATTTGGAAATGGGAATTTATTATGTTTTGCGTTTAATCTTCTGTGTGGCGGGAGAGTGACTTAGTTTCATTCTACTGCACGTGACTATATGTTGGGGGCCTGAGGCTAGGCCGGAATGCTCCTGGAGATCAAAGGCTGAGCTGATACTTCCAGTCTCTGTGCTCGAGATAAGGACAGGATGGTCCTGGGGCCAGGTTAAGCATTGATATGCAAGACCTGTGATCTTAGATCATTTCCTTGGAGTGTTGACACGCCTACCACCTGACCAGCCCTGAATTTTAGCTACTTTGTTCTAAAAACTTCCCTCTACCTTCCCCCTCTCCAAAAACCCTATAAAAGCTTGAGCCCTTTTGTTAATAAACGAGGCCTTGACGCATCTCAGACTGACTCTGTCTTTCTTTACTACGCGCTTGGTCTCCTGCCCCTTTCGCCCCCTTGGTTCTTTCAGGAGGTGCCTCCTCGAGACTCCACTAAATAACCTGACCTGCTGGACGGGTCAACTATACACTTTTCCCAACGCTCTTTCCCCCCTTTCCTTGTTCTAGTGCATATTCTTCGCTCCTTGCCATAAATTAACTGTCCATCTAGATGGGGGTGTATTTCTGGACTTTAATTATATTCATTTGGTCTTTTTTTGTACAGTTGCCTGTTTTGTGTCATACTATACAGTTTTAACTATTGTAGCTTTATTGTATAGACTGAACCTGGACGAGTGCTGCCTCCATTCTTCCTCATTTTTGTCAGGATAGTTTTGGATATAATAGGCCTTTTGTGGTTTTATATGCATTTCAGTATTGTTTGTTTCATATCTTTAAAGAATGCCATTGAAATTCTTATAGGTATTACTTTGAATACGGAAATTGCTTTGGGTCCCAGGAGTGTTTTGTGTGCATTCTTCAAGCCATGAGGAGAGATTATCTTTTCATTTCTTTGTCTTTTCTATTTCTTTTCATAGTGTCTTATTGTTTTCTTTCTAGCTTCACCTGTTTGTTAGTTTTCCTCCTAGGTAGTTAATTTAATAATTGTAAGTGGGACAGTTTTCTTAATGTCCTCTCTAGCTCATTTTGTGCATATAGGAAGCCAATTGATTTTCATGTGTTTGTTTTGTAAGGTCCCACTACACTGAAGTGGCTTATAGAGTTAATTCGTTTTTCAATGGAGTCGTCAGTGCTCTCAGCATATATTATGTTGACCACAAAAGGTTTAATTGTGCTTAACTGTTTAAATGTTTAAGTTCATACAAACTTAACAGTGTTTTATAAATTTAAAACTCTTAGTTATTTTATAGAAAGCTGGCAAATTGTAGGCAATAAATAATCTCTGTATATGTTTATGAAGGTCTGATATTCCATGTTTTTAATTCAGTACATGTATTGAATTCTCATTAAACCCCGTAACTTTTATTGAGCAATAAACTGTGACAGTATCAAGAATTAATATTAATAAAGTTATCATCAAAAAAATAAATGCAAATGATTTAAAAGAACAGTATCAAGTTGTCAATGCAGAAATTCAAAGAGGGAGATTTGGCCACTTCTTCTAACCGTTTTGGGTGGCCTCCAAAATCACCTTGTGCCCAGAGATAAGTTAACCTGGGCTAGAGGCAAGTTCAGCCCGATGAGAGCCCTTGCCAGGTGAACTTTGAGAATGAGCTAAATGATCTGATATCCAATGGAACAGCATTTTAAAATGAAATATTTAGGCATGAAATTTTCAAATACTGGACGTCACAGGCGGGAAGCAAAGGTCTAGTGCAGGCAGCAGATGCAGAGCTGAGGCCAGACAGGGCCACACGCACGGGGCGTTCACCTGCCCACATGTAAATCTCCTTCAAATTTTTGTAAGTCTTTTTACTCTACCCTAAATGATAGTGTTGTTTTATTGTATTAAATCTCATGAGTTTTCGTTTGAACATCACCATATGGAACGCCAGACGCTCTGCGTGGATTTCCTGTGATGATGAGCCCAACAGGACATTGTCCCCAAATTCCCAGGTACTCTCGGTAATTAAATAAATGGGGACAAACACACGAGTACAGTGGGGTGTAATGTTGTGATACCATCCTCAACTAATTCTGGAAATACAAGAATAGGGGGTAGTTTACTATCCATTTTTATATTTTCACCATTATATCTTCTGAAGTTCTTTGTTTCTCAAAAAGAAAAAACTTACGAAATAATATTGCACTTAAATTTAACAGCTTTCACACTCACTTTCTTTCTTGTGGTCCCACCGTGCGCTGAGTGTGTTTATGCCCAGTGGGGGGCGGCTCTCCACACCAGGGCTGACGGGGGGTCTCTGTCAGTCACGTGTGAGCTCCTGATCCTCTAGGTCATGACTGCTCAGATTCTAACTTGGATCCCGAAGGCTTATTTATGTCACGAAGGCCTCACTGACTGAGTAAAGGGGCGTCTGTCCCAACCGTGGCCTCTGATAACAGTGTGACCAAGAGGGTCAGTGATATTAAAGGGGAAGCTCCTCACAGGCGGGAGACACTGACCCAGCCTGAGAACTTCTGCTGAAACTGAGATGAAACCAACCATTGTATCTATAGGCCGAGACCAAGAAATGCCAAGCAGCAAAGTGACTGAGTTCAGTTATCTCCAGTATATAGGCAGTATCACAAAGCACGTAAGTGTTAACAAGAGGAACATTTAAAGCTAATAGATATATGAAGTCATGTTAAGTATATTTTAAAATGAATACATTTTTTGGGGGGGGCCTCCCTTGTGGCGCAGTGGTTAAGCGCTGCGCTGTGGAGCTGTCGGCAGCGGCGACGCGAGTTTGACGCCCGGCCAGGGAGATTCCCACACTGCGCCGCAGATCTCTCCTGCCTCGCCCGCTGCTCCCCTCAGCAGTGTATTTCTGATCTGCCTGTTCTGCTCCCTGCTCTGTCTCTGGTGAACCCTCTCGCCACCCCACGCTTCTGGCCTGTACCCCAGCTTGTATGTATAAATGAAAAATAAATGTTTAAAAAAAAAAGAAAGGGTACTGTGGAGTAACGACAAAAAAAAAAGAATACATTTTTTAAATTATACTATGGAATTATAAATCACCATAAGATATAAAGAATGTATTATGAGAAATTGATAAGTGTCTTGAAATGGAGTCATGAACTCATCTTCTGTATTACATTTTGGTGAGGGTCCCCTTCATCAGTCTCCCCACAGCCGTCTTCATGGCCTGGTTTCTCAGACTGTAGATGACGGGATTAAAGGTGGGAGGCACCATCGTGTAGAACATAGAAATGACCAGGTCAGACACGGACGGAGTCCCTGAGGTCGGCTTCAGATAAGCAAAGAATGCAGTGGAGACAAATAGCACCACAACCAGCAGGTGGGGAAGGCAAGTGGAGTAGGCCTTGGCCTGACCTTCTGTGGACGGAATCTTCCTGACAGCAGAGAAGATGTGCACATAGGAGATGATGATGAAAACAAAACAGCAGGAATCTGTCACAGCACTAGTCATCATGGGGACAAGTTCGTTGATTAAACTTTCTGAGCAGGAAATAGCCAGTAACTGGGGGATGTCACAGAAGAACTGGTGGACCCCGATGGCCCCACAGTAGGACAAGGAGAAGGTTCCAGCTGTGTTCATCACAGCGAGGACACACCCACCCAGCCAGGACACAGCTGCCAGCTGCACACACCTGTCCCTGCTCATGAGGACCTCGTAGTGCAGGGGGCGGCAGATGGCAGCATAGCGGTCAAGGCTCATCACCGTGAGCAGGTGCAGCTCTGCAACCCCTGAAATATCCATCATGAAGACCTGGAGGACACAGCCCGGGAAGGAGATGGAGCTGCTGTGCGTCAGAGCGTTGGCAATGGACTTGGGCACTGTGGCCGAGATGAGGCAGAGGTCCGTGAGGGACAGATTCCTCAGGAAGAAGTACATGGGCGTGTGGAGCTGCGGGTCCAGGGTGGTGATGACCACGATGAGCCCGTTCCCCAGCAGGGCGCACAGGTAGACCAGGGAGAAGAGCAGTGGGTGCAGGAAGCCCATGTTCCCGTGGGTGGGGAACCCCAGGAGGATGAATTCTGTCACCTCCGTGAGATTCATTCCCTCTGGAGACAACACCTGCAGCAAGAGTCTAGAGTGAAACGCTGTCAATATGGGACAGAGCTGGACACACGGCGTTTATCTGCACGTGGCCAGCACTGTCCTTTCCCCTCGTGGTCACTCTCCGGGCCCTGCTGAGCATCTTCACCCCACAGGGCCCCCAGTTCCTGCTCTGCTCGGCCTCGTGGCCTCAGTGACTGGAAGGTGCCGCCCTTGTCCACGCAGCTGTGACGATGCTGAGGGCAGAGAATCCGCTGACTCAGCCGCTGAGCACAGTCTCTGCCCAGACTCGCTGCACCAGGGGTGAGCCCCCCCCCACTGAGCCGCCCCCCTCTCCTCCCTCCCCTCACCAAGTCCCTAGCCCAGCGCACCTCCTGTAGGGGAACTCTCTATTAGTCTTAGGAGACATGAACTAGCAAGGCTGATGCCAAATGCAACCTGTGGGGTCTTCCAGCTGCCACGTCCCCCAGACCCACTCAGGCCCCACTCACAGGCGCACATTCGAGGCTCAGTGGACACGGCCCCCTGGGGTCTGTCCTGCTCTCAGCGCCCAGGAAATGCAGCACAGAATGGGGCGGGGCGTGCCCAGGGCCCTGAGTCTGGAGTCTGACGACTGTCTCGCCCTCTCCTGCATCCTGTGACCGGGGGTGACCTCCTGGTCTGCTCACCCCGGTCATGTCCACCCGCCCCGTCCTCCCCTGAGGAGCTGAGATCTTTTCACCTCCAGCTCCTTCCTCCCCGGTTGCGCCCACACGTCCCCCCTGAGGGTGAGCTTGTCCCCCACGGCCCCGTCCCCTCTGTCCTCATCAGACTCAGCACATCTGGGCCGGGGGAGGCGGCTCCGGGCGGGTCAGACGGTCTGTGGGTGCGGCTGTCCCTGCCGGGCACGGGGCCGGGGCCCTCCGTGTGCGGGTTTGTTCCTCACCCCAGGCCCGTCCGTGAGGGGACGTCTGGGCCCGGGGCAGCCCCCACTCTCCTGCTGCCCAGTCTCACCCTCTGTGGGCTTAACGGGGGGGAGTCCTGGTGAGGGCAGCATTTTTAAGGTCACATAGTTATATAAAATAATTGGAACAGGGCCTCCCCGGTGGCGCAGCAGTTGAGCACTTTGCTGTGGAGCTGTCGGCAGTGGCCAATGCGAGTTCGACGCCCGGCCGGGGAGAGTCCCACAGGGCACGGCAGACCTCTCCTGCCTCGCCCGCTGCTCCCCTCAGCAGTGTGTTTCTGATCTGCCTGTTCTGCTCCCCGCTCTGTCTCTGGTGAACCCTCTCGCTGCCCCGCGCCTCTGTCCTGTACCCCAGCTTTTATGTATAAATAAAAAATAAATCTTAAAAAAGAAAATAATTGGAACACATTGGTGGAAATCTTACCAATAATTTAATAGATACAAGAAAATGAATGAGGATACAAGGTGGTCAAAGATGTAGACATCATCTGGGTGATATTAAAACATTTTTATAATGATGAAATAATTCCAACATATATTTCATCCTGTGCAAAATCATGAATAATCCCAAAGAGGTAGAGCTGGGGACAAACCCGAGGCCCCTCCGTGAGCAGACAGGTGTCCACTCCGTCTTCTCTGTGTCAGAGCCGCGAAATGGTCAGCACTGTGGCTGTGACGTCAGAGAGTTTCTCCCTGACCTATGTCTGTCATAATATTTCACAAAAATGGCATTCTGATTTTTAACAATAAGAATTACATTTGATTTCTTTATGAATTCCTTGATTACAGTCTAATTCCATTAATTGTTGTGATTTTATTTAGTACCCAAAACACACTCAGTGTGGTGAATGCTAAAATGCCCCTCATGAAGCTATAATGTCACATCTGCCATCAATTCAAGTCTTCTAATAAATAATTATACTAAAAGTCAACATCTTTTGGACACTTTATTAAAGGTGAATATATTTTCTCTGAGATGTACCGCAGGGTGATATGGCAGAGGGCATTGAACATCTTTTTCCATCATAAGAATTTGTTAGTTTTCATTATTAATAAGATGATTATTTTAATTACTGTGCTTTCTCAAGTCTAAAATGAATCTTGATTTAAAAACTTTCGAGTCTGGATAATTTCATTCTGAACACTGTTTATAAACTGAGTACCTGCAATCTGGGGGAACGTCCCAGCCGCCTTGCGGAGTCTCTTCTCCGAGGTTGTCCCATCACAGGCCAGAGGGCGTCCCGGCCTCTCCCTCCATGGCCGCGGCGTGTGTGGGTCCTCTGGACACTCCCAGGATCCACCCTCCGTTCTCTGCCGCCTCCGTGGACAGAGCAGGGGCCGGGGCGGGGCTATTTGGCCTCTGGTGCCGGCGCCTGGGAGTTGGTCACTGTCCCAGACTCCGTCCCTCGGGGACTCTACTCCAGGGGACAAGTGCACGTGTCTAGTGACTGTCCTAATTGGCCTCGACCTACAGCCCGTCCCCGTGGTCATTAGTGCCCTGAGTGTGCCGGAGGCAATTTTGTTAATTTTTACCCCAGTGTGGACGGGACTGTGGCTCCTCCCCCGACTCTGTCAGCCCCACTAACTCTGCCATGGGGGACCCAGGTGTGGCCCGTGGAAAAAGCCCCTGAGGAGCCACAGCCAGAGGGCGCTGGACAGCTCCGTCCCCCGCTGTGTGTTCTTCAAGGGGAGACCTGGGGGTGGATGAGCAGGACGGGGCCGTGTGGAGGCGGGAGGGGGGGAAAGAAAAGGGGACATAGGAAGAGGAAGAAAAGCGAGGAGCGCGCAGGTTGTGAGAGCAGGAAGGGGGGACAGCGGGTTCCTCTGATATGTGAATTTGTTGGTGTCGTGAAACTATCATTTTCACACTCACTTTTATTCTTGGCACCTCCAACTCGGCATTTTTATCTGAATTTTTTTTTAAAGATTTATTTATTTATGCATACAAGCTGGGGTGCAGGCCAGAGGTGCGGGGCGGCGAGAGGGTTCACCAGAGACAGAGCGGGGAGCAGAACAGGCAGATCAGAAACACACTGCTGAGGGGAGCAGCGGGCGAGGCAGGAGGGGTCTGCCGCGCCATGTGGGAATCTCCCTGGCCAGGCATCGAACTCTCGTCGCCGCTGCTGACAGCTCCACAGCGCAGCGCTTAACCACTGTGCCACCAGGGAGGCCCGGTTTCCCACTTCTATGTGAGTCCCCAAGTAGCACCCTGGGGAGACTAAGAATGACCTATATTAGGAAAAGCCTGAGAACTGTTCAAAAAGCCTTACCCTGGTGTTGCTGGAAAATGGGGATATTAAAACCCAAAGTGTCGCTCTCGACCCGCAAGAACGACCAGGAGACACGGAGTGGCAAGCTTTGCTTCTTTATTGTCGGTAGGATCTCTCTCCCCCCAAATCCCGTACAGCATATTTATATACTCTTGGGGCCAATCACAGCATAGGGGAAGTACACGTTATCCAATCCAAATCGTGTCCACGTGCGCAGACTGGCCCACGAGCGAGAGCACGGGCCATGCATGCGTTGTGCATCCGCGGGGCCGGGACTTCCTGGTATGTTAGCCCCTCCTGCCGCTACCAAGCCGGGCGCCGTCTTCTGCTCTCGGCTCCCGACACCAAAGGACTCTGGGAGGGCCCTGGTGTGTTGGGGGATATCCTGGTGGGGGCCTGGGCGTGGCCACACCCGCTGGTGGCCTCACCCAGTACCATGGACAGAGGAGGGATAAATAGTTGTGTGGACCCTCTCAGTGAGTACTACACAGCTGTTAAAAAGATGAAATCCTGTATTTTGGGGCAACATGGATGGACCTTGAGGAGATGTGGGAAGTGAAATGAGCAGAGTGCAAGATGATCTCGCTTATCTGGGAAATGAAAACAGGGAAAACGTGTGTGACAAATAAGCAAAATCAAATGTGGACCAAGTGCAAAAATCTGCTGGTAGCAGAGAGAATAGGAGGGGGCGGGGTGAGGAAGGCGGGCCTGGCGCTGCAGGGCAGGGGTTCAGCAGATGCTGAGTGGACACGGCCCAGCCCGGAGCTGATGTGACCACAGCGACCATAATGGAAAGTCTAAATGAGCTAATCCTTTGATCGAGAACAGAAGCTGAATTAACGTGATATCACGATGAACCACTATGGAAAAAATCTTCCCGACAGACACGCAGTGGATTTGTTCAAAGGAAAATGGAAGAGAGACCCACAGGAATCTGACCAGGGAATGATGTCACAGCCCAGGCGATGAGACTGTGACCTTATCACTGAACGTGATACATTGATATCAGTGACGGTCCTTTGAGTGATTGCACAAATTGCCCTGAAATGAATGTATGTTTGAGGGATTGTCCATGCAGTTATAGTTGGGAACATTGCATGGACTCAAGTTTGTGGTTAGTATGTGTTTCTATTTTAACACTCACGTTCATGCCTGAATATTTAACAGTCACTAGGAGAGTGGGCAGAGACAGGGGCCTGCTTCAGAGAAGGCGCTGAGAGGACGGATGTCAAACACCCCGCTCTGCTTTTCAGTATCAGGGCGGCAATCATGAGACCCTCTGGCTCTGGTCAGACGCCGCAGACCAGCAGGGATGGACACACTGCCGGCGTCAGCTGACCTGATGTTATAAATAAGAAACAACATCACTCCCAAGGTAGAAGAAGAGTGAGCATCAGTGTTTCTACGAGAAAGTCCAGAAGAAGCCCTGGTGTAGGACATTAAGACACAACGTGGAAAACTAAGGGAACCTAACAATAAACACACAACAACAAATGTCTTCAGTATTAAAATTTTTGAAGTAGAAATGTAGTTCTTGAAAATTAATTCATGTAAATTTATTTTTGAAAACATACATCGGGGGGTGTAAGAACGTCAGCATCAAAACAGGATGTGATGGAAATTAACATTCCCATCAATGACAGGTGTCAGTCTTAGATTCTGAATCCCTAAACATCCTTCCATCTCCAGCAAGATTCACCTGGAGTTTCTCCTTGTCCTTTGAACAGAAACATGAATTTCTCTCAGAGGAATATGCCCTATTGTATACATAAGAGGTGGGGACTGCACTCAACTGTGTGCCCCTCTTCTCACAAATACAGGTCCCTCCGTAGAGACACACACAGAAACCTGGCTACAGGAACCAGACCCCCAAACTAGGGTCCCAAGACGCGTGTGCTCCTGAGGACAGAACCAATTTACCATGCTTCATTTTACATAAATATTGGTTACATGTGAGTTCTAGAACATTCTTTCTACAAAAAACACATGTTCTCAACCATGATCTGGATAGAGGTTATGAACATACAACAGGGAGGGTAGCATTATTTTATGAAACAGTACTTTATTGAATAATGTGAGAATGTGAATTTGTGATAAAGGAAAAACACTAATGGGAGTAGCATTATTGATAAATAAGAATGTGGAAGTCAGAGGGAAATCCTGAATAAATGCCGAGTACAATTGACAATAACTTATTTGTTGCAGATTTGGCCCTTTATCAGTCTCCCCATAGCCATCTTCATAGCTTGGTTTCTCAGACTGTAGATGACGGGATTAAAGGTGGGGGGCACCATAGTGTAGAACATCGAAATGACCAGGTCAAACATGGATGGAGTCTCTGAAATTGGCTTCAGATAAGCAAAGAATCCACTGGAGAGAAACAGCACCACCACCAGCAGGTGGGGAAGGCAAGTGGAGTAGACTTTGGCTTTTCCTTCGGTGGATGGGATCTTCCAGACAGCAGAGAATATGTGGACATAGGAGATGATGATGAAAATAAAACAGAAGACACCTATCACCACACTAATGAGAATGGGGACAAGTTCGTTCATTGCTTTTCCTGAGCAGGAAATAGCCAATAACTGGGGGATGTCACAGAAGAACTGATGGACCACGTTGGACCCACAGTAGGACAAGGAGAAGGTCCCAGCTGTGTTTATCACAGCATAGAGACCCCCACCCAACCAGGACACAGCTGCCAGCTGCACACACCTGTCCCTGCTCATGAGGACCTCGTAGTGCAGGGGGCGGCAGATGGCAGCATAGCGGTCAAGGCTCATCACCGTGAGCAGGGTCAGCTCTGCACCTACTGAAAATACTATCATGAAGACCTGGAGAACACAGCCCGAGTACGAGATGGAGCTGCTGTGCGTCAGAGCGTTGGCAATGGACTTGGGCACCGTGGCCGAGATGAGGCAGAGGTCTGTGAAGGACAGATTCCTCAGGAAGAAGTACATGGGCGTGTGGAGCTGCGGGTCCAGGGTGGTGATGACCACGATGAGCCCGTTCCCCAGCAGGGCGCACAGGTAGGCCAGGGAGAAGAGCAGTGGGTGCAGGAAGCCCATGTTCCCGTGGGTGGGGAACCCCAGGAGGGTGAATTCTGTCACCTCCGTGAGATTTGTCACTGCTGGAGACATCATCTGCATTAAGAAATGAACATTGAACTTACCAGTTATCATTGTAGGATAATAATTCAATTTATTTTCCACATAATTTCTCCTTTACGTCCTGTGGAGTCTAAAATCATCCTCTGCATATACATTTTTCTGGCCCATTTATTTCCATCTCAGTTGAATGTGCCAATATTATATTGGCCGAACACTTCTTAAAAATGGGTGAAAACTGAACTTTTCAATTCTCTCCTGCAAACTTGAAAAAATTATAATGTCATCTCTGTCAACAAACACGACTGACAAATCTTCCCTACTGCCCAGTCCAGCTTCTCCCGCCTCCTGCCCAGGACCAGTGTCTCAGCCCAGCTCCCCTCTGAGAGGTTGTCCAGGCCCCAGCCCCAGAGGAAACGGGACCCACACAGAGCACCCCACACCCCCAGAGCCTGTCCCACTCCTCCCTGCACAGCCCTCGGTCTGAGAGGCCCCACAGGGACGGGTGAGCAGGGGACGGCGGGGGCGGGTCCCTGTTTTCCTGCTCCCAGCCCCGACCTGGTCATGGAGTGGGGTGACCTGCGCTGAGCGTCCCCTGTGGCGTGTGCTGCCCCCTCCTCTGTCGCCTCCTCACCCCGGGGCCTCGTGCTGACTCCTGGTCCCCGTTTCCTCGTCTCCATTTCTCCCCCCGACCCGACTCTCCCACATCTGAGGACTCAGAGACCCTGTTCCCTGCAGAGTCTCCCCCGGTCACGCCCACACATCCCCCCCTGAGGGTGAGCTTGTCCCCCCACAGCCCCATCCCCTCTGTCCCCATCAGACTCAGCACATCTGGGCCGGGGGAGGCGGCTCCGGGCGGGTCAGACGGTCTGTGGGTGTGGCTGTCCCTGCCGGGCATGGGGCCGGGTCCCTCCGTGTGCGGGTTTGTTCCTCACCCCAGGCCCATCCGTGAGGGGACGTCTGGGCCCGGGGCAGCCCCCACTCTCCTCCTGCTCCCCAGTCTCACCCTCACCTCCCTCTGTGGGGACGGCAGAGAGGGAGTCCTGGTGAAGGCAGGGTGTTTAAGGTCACATAATCATACAGAATAATCAAAACATATTGGTGGAAATTTTCCCAGTAATTAAATGAAATGAAGAAAATAAATTGGGAAATGAGGTGGTCAGAGATATAGACTCTTTTGAGTGATTTAAAAGCAAGTTTATAATGATGAAGTAAGTTGTGACATATATTTCTTCCTGTGTGGTAACCAAGAATCCCTCTGTTGCGGAATTAGGAAAACCCAAGGTCCTGTCCGTGAATAGACAGGTGTCCACACCGTCTTCTCTTAGTGTCAGAGCCGCGGCACTGGATGTGAAGGTATCGCATTTCTACTTGTAGATATAGAGACGACAGACTTGTTTGTCTGCCATACTAGTTAGACAAAAGGCATCGCATTTTGATTTTTAACAATATTACCATGTTTAATTTCCTCTGGAATTTCTTCATCACAATCTAATCCCATTACTTGCTGTGATTTTATTAGTACCCAAAACACACTCAGTGTGCTGAATGGTAAAATGCCCCTCATGAAGCAATAATGTCATTTCTGCCAAATCTTGTAATATCATAAATGTACTAAAAATCAGCATCTTTGAACAGTTTAAACCGAAGGTGACTGTATCTTGTCTCACTCAGACTCAAGCAGGATAACGCAACAGTGAGACCTAGACCATCTCCTTCACCTTCAGAATGTGCTCGTTTTCGCTGTTTGTAAAATGAGTATTTTACCCACTGTGCTTTCTCCAGTCTAAAATGAAGTTTGAAACCGAAAACTTTTAAGTCAGAATGATTTCTGTCATGGAAACTGTTTATAACCGATACCTGCAATATGGGGAGAGGGGAGTCCCAGCTGCCTTGCGCAGTCTCTTCTCCGAGGTTGTCCCCTCACAGGACAGAGGGCGTCCCGGCCTCTCCCTCCATGGCCGCGGCGTGTGTGGGTCCTCTGGACACTCCCAGGATCCACCCTCCGTCCTCTGCCGCCTCCGTGCACAGAGCAGGGGCCTCGGGCGGGGCTATTTGCCCTCTGGTGCTGGCGCCTGGGAGTTGGTCACTGTCCCAGACTCCGTCCCTCGGGGACTCTGCTCCAGGGGACAAGCGCACGTGTCTGGTGACTGTCCTAATTGGCCTCGTCCTACAGCACGTCCCGGTGGTCATTAGTGCCCCGAGTGTGCCAGAAGCAATTTGCTTAGTTTTTACTCCTGTGTGGACGGGACTGGGGCTCTTCCCCCGGCCCCATGAGCTCCCCTGACGCTGCCACAGGGGAACCGGGATGGCCCGGTCGTCAAAGTCCCTGAGGAGTCGTGTCCAGAGGGCGCTGGACAGTCTCCGTCGCCCTCTGTGCGCCCCTCATGGGGAGACCGGGGGTGAGGGGGAGCGGGCCGTGATGTAGACAAGAGGAGGGTAAAGATGGGGGAACAGGGAGAGAAAGACACACTCGGCACTGTCGGGGGTGTGAGTCGGGGGAGGCGCGAGGGGCGTCGGGGGTGTGGGCTCAGCGGCTGCGCGGCGCGGGGAGGCCGGGCCCCCCACGGGACCTGATGAGGAAGCGACTGAAGTTCGTGTCACCCCGAAGGGAAAGTTCCCCAAGGAGCGCTCTGGGGAGACTAAAATGACCTAAATTAGGAGAAGGTGACAAGTTTTCAAAACTGCTCGTACTGTTGGGTGACGCGGAAAAGACCCAACGGCACCCGGGAATCCGGGGCGCAGGTTTATTCCGCGGGCGGCCCCGGGGAGCTCACCCCGAGAACCTGGGCCCCGAACGGAGAACACAGGGGCCTCCGCACCACACGGCTCGGGAAGCAGCAGCGTCGCGGGAGGGGCAGACCGGGCGCGCCTCCCTCCCGCGCGGCGGTGTCCATCTGGCCTGTCCTGGCGAGGCCGTCGCCGGGGCGGGGGTCTTGGGGCTGGGGCGCTGCGTGCCGGGGCCAGGGCGCCCCGGGGGGGGACACGCGCTGCCCAGCGGGGCCGTCCCGTGGCCGCGAGTCGGAGGGCGCTGGGGTTTGTGCCCAGCTCCGGGAATCCCGCGGGCGCCACTGGGGGACAGACTCTGCGGCCCTGTCCACCGTCCGTGCCCCCCGCGGCCCGCAGTCGGTCTGGAGCGTGCCCCCACCGACCACTGGGGCCTGCCCGCGGGCACTGGGACCCCAGACCCGGCGGACCTGATGCCCCCCAAGTTCGACACTCGCTGTCATCCTGCTTCTTGGGGGCGGCAGGCGAGGCGGGTTCAGCGCCTGGGCGGGGTGTTAGAAAGGGGGGTCGGACCCGACAGAAGCTGTGGGGACCGCGGCCCTGAGCCCCGGGAGTGTCCGGGTCTCCCCGTTTCCGGCCGGGCGTCCGCTCGCGGCTGCGGCTGCGGGTTGGCAGCTTCGGGGCAGGGTCTGACGCCCGGTTTCCCCGGGAGGCGCCTGTTTGCTGGGTGGGTGTTGGGGCGCAGAAGCTCTCCAGTTTGGGGGCTCCTCGTTTACTTTGCTTCTCCCCTGTCCTGGGATTTGTGTCCCCAAGGCCATCTGAGGGTCGTGTCCAGTGGGGAATCGCCAGTGGCCTCTCTGGTATCCGATGGTTTCGTGACTTGCCCGACTTTAACCCATCAACATGACCCACACCCCTAACTCCAGGGAGACCCGGACACACCCTGGGAGCGGCCCCTGTGGGACGGGCCCTCAGGGCAGACACAGCAAGGCAGGGGAGAGAAAGGGCCTCACCCTGCTGCTGGTGGAGCTCGCGTGGCGCTGCCCTGGGAAATGCTGGGAGGTGTCTCCAGACCTCAGAGCGGGGCTCCCGCTGGATGGAGACCCTCTGCGAGTGTCTGTCCCAGAGGTGCAGATCTGGCACAGGGACTCCCCCCGGTGTCCACAGCAGCCCTGCCCCTCACTGCTCCCAGCCCGCTCAGTGCCAGGACAGAGGAGGGGACAAAGAGTAGTTGGACACACTCAGTGGAGTGGTACACGGCTGTTAAAAAGTGAAGTTGTCTATTTTCGGACATGGATGGACCCCGAGGAGATGTGTGGAGTGAAATGAGCAGAGTGTGAGAGGCAGAGAGGGGATGGTCTCACTCTTGTGGGAAAGGAAGAGACAGAAAACCTGTGTGACAAATAAACAATATCAACTGTGGATCAAGTGCAAAAACCTGCTGGTAGCAGAGGGAAGAGGAGGGGCACAGGGGTGTGGAAGGGGGGGCCTGGCGCTGCAGGGCAGGTGTTCAGTGGATGTGAGTGGACTCAGCCCAGCCCAGGAGCTTATGTGACCACAGTGAACATAATGAAAAGTATAAATGAGCGTATTTCTTTGATCAAAAACAAATGTTGAATTAACATGATATCACGATGTATCACTGTGGAAGAAATCCCCTTCCCGAAAGACACATAGTGGATTTGTCAAAGGAAAAATACAAAGGATATTAACCAGAATCAGAGCAAGGAATGACTCACAGCCCAGGTCATGAGACTGTGATACAGCAAAATACCAATTCCTTTGAAAAAGAAATGTGTGCTAGTCATGTAGTTCTTTTCCATTTTCAGCACCTATAATTCTGCACTTAAATTACAACTGTTGTTGTATTTGAATAGTTTTACTTTAAATCCTGACAAACAGAGAGATTATTAGGGTTTCTGTAATGGTGCCATATTACTTGGGTTTTGCTATCATGATTTAATGATGTCATATAATTCGAAAGGTGCATTTAATCTGTTTTGAATTTTTCTTCTGTATGTTGTGAGAGAGTAACCTAGTTTCATTCTATTGCATGTGGCTGTCCACTTTTCTCAGCACCATTTCCTCACTTCCCTTGTTCTACTCCATACTCCTGGCTCTTTTGTCATGGATTAACTGTCCATCTATATTTGGGTGCATTTCTGGGCTCTAATCATATTCCAGTGCTGTGTGTGTCTATTTTTGCCCCAGTACCATGCCTTTCTAACTATTATAGCTTTACTGTATAGACTGAACCTAGAAGTGTGCTGTCTCCATTTTTCCTCATTTATTGTCAGGATCGTTTTGACTCTTCTGTTTTTTGTGGTTTCATACTCATTTCAGTGATGTTTGTTTCATATATTTAAAGAATGACATTGATTCTTCTTTGCATTACATTGATTTTGTGAAGTGCTTTGGGTCCCATGGGTGTTTGTAATGTTAAATCTTCTAAGCCATGAGGAGGGATTATTTTTCCATTTCTTTCGTCTTTTCTTCATCTTTTAACAATGTCTTACTATTTGTGTCTTCAACTTCTTTGTTAGGTTCACTCCGAGGTACTTAGTTTTGTGATTATAAGTGGGATTGTCTTCTTAAGGTCTTCTCTTCCAGTTTATTTTTTTGCATATATAAAGGCAATTGATTTTCATGTATTGAATTTGTAGCTTCCAACTATACTGAAGTGGCTTATTGATTTAGTTTTTTAAGCAGTCTTTAGTGCTTTCAGCATATACTGTGTTGTCCACAGCAGATTTAATTGTGCTTAAATGTTTAAATTTATACAACTCTGAGACAGTTAATGTTTTATTAATTTAAACATTTTGGATACATTATATAACGCTGGACAAATGTAGACAATGAATAATCTCAAGGTTTGTTTATAATGGTCTGATTTCAGTCTTCTTAATTCAGTACATATATTGAATTCTCATTTTATCTGTAACTTTTATTGACCAGTAAACTATGACAGTGTCAAGAATTAATATTAACAAAGCCATTTATCATCAGAATAAATGAAAATGCCAATCAGTTAAAAGAACAGTAACAGGTTGTCAACTCAGAAATTCAAAGATTGAGATTTTGCCATCTCGGCTCACCATCCTGGCTGCCTCCAAATCTAACTTGTGCCCACAGGGAGCTCAGCTGGGCTGGAGGCAGGTCAGCTTGATAAGCTCCTCACAGGGTGAACTATGTGAGAATGAGTGAAACAATCTGATATGCAGTTGGAACTGCATTTTATCATGAAATATTTAGGTGTGAAATTTTCAAATGTTGGATGTCACAGACGGGAAAGCAAAGGTCTAGTGCAGTCAGCAGACGCGGAGCTGAGGCCAGACAGGAGCACACCCCCCGGGGCATTTCACTTCTCCAGTTTAAATCTTCTTCGGATTCTTTGCATGTCCTTATGTCTACACTGATAGTGTTATGTTATTGTATGTAAACTGGTTGCATTTTCTCCTTTAAACAATTCCATATGGAAACGCAGACAATCTGGGTAGTATTTCCCATAATAAAATGCTCAACAGGGCCTTGACCCCAAATTACCAGGCACTTTCCGTAATTAAATAAATTGGGACAACACAACAGTAAAGTGGGGTGTAATGTTGTGAGTGCCAAACCTTAACAAATTCTGGAAATACAAGAATATGGTGTAGTCCACAGGCTATTATTTTGTTTTTAGTTTTATGGCTTCCTAAGTTCTCTTATTGTTTCTCGGAAAAAAAAACAACAGACCTACCTGATATTAAATATTTTAAAAGTTAGACATATACGAAGGCGCTGGGGTGTAGGCCAGAGGTGCAGTGGGTAAAGGCTTCACCAGAGGTAGTGGGGAGCAGAACAGGCAGATCCACTGAAATCCACTGCTGAGGGGGCAGCGGGGAGACAGGAGAGGTCGGCTGCGCCATGTGGGTTAGCTCTCTGGCTGGGGATCAAACTTGTGCTGCAGTGGCTGTTGTTGGATTCAGAGTGCTGAGATTTGACCCGGCATCACTGGGAGACCCTATTACAGCAAGTTTTTTTGTGATTACTGCACATGAAATCAACAGCTTTCATACTCACTTTCTTCCTTCTGGCTCCACCTTGCAATGAGTGTGTTTCATGTCCAGTGGGGGCGGCGCCCCGCACCAGGGCTGACAGGGGGTCTCTATCAAATCACCTGTGAGCTCCTGATCCAGAGCCGGTCGTGACTGCTCAGATTCTAACTCAGATCCCAAGGCCTGATTTATGCCATGAAGGCCTCACTGACCGAGTAAAGGGGCGTCTGTCTGAACTGTGGCCTCTGACCACACACGTGACCAAGAGGGTCAGTGACATTAAAGGGGAAGCTCCTTACAGGTGGGAGACACTGACCGGGTTAGAGAAATTCTGAGGAAAATTGGGATGAAACCAACCATTGTAGTTTCTAGGCTGAGAGCTACAGAAATGGAGAACAGCAAAGAGTGGGTGAAAGTTCCCTCCAGTACACTTGCAATGTCAAAAAGCACCAAAGTGTTGAGAAGAGAAATAATTAAAGCTAATAGAGTATGTGAAATCATCTTAAATATAATTTGAATTGAGTATACATTTTAAAATTCTATCGTGGCATTATATGTAATTATAAGAATATAGAGGGGTGTATACTGTGAAAATTTGTAATAATTATCTTGTGATGGAGTCATGAAATCATCTTCTCTATTACATTTTGGTGAGTGTCCCCTTCATGAGTCTCCCCACAGCCGTCTTCATGGCCTGGTTTCTCAGACTGTAGATGACGGGATTAAAGGTGGGGGGCACCATCGTGTAGAACATAGAAATGACCAGGTCAGACATGGATGGAGTCTCTGAAATTGGCTTGAGATAAGAAAAGAATCCAGTGGACAGATACAGCACCACAACCAGCAGGTGGGGAAGGCAAGTGGAGTAGGCCTTGGCCTGACCTTCTGTGGACGGAATCTTCCTGACAGCAGAGAAGATGTGGAAATAGGAGATGACGATGAAAATGAAACAGCATGCATCTGTCACCACACTAGTAATCATGAGTACAATTTCATTGATTAAATTTTCTGAGCAGGAAATAGCCAGTAACTGGGGGATGTCACAGAAGAACTGGTGGACCACGTTGGACCCACAGTAGGACAAGGAGAAGGTCCCAGCTGTGTTCATCACAGCAAGGACACACCCACCCAGCCAGGACACAGCTGCCAGCTGCACACACCTGTCCCTGCTCATGAGGACCTCGTAGTGCAGGGGGCGGCAGATGGCAGCATAGCGGTCAAGGCTCATCACCGTGAGCAGGTACACCTCTGTCCCTGCTGAAATAACCAGCATGAAGAGCTGGACCACACAGCCCTGGAATGAGATAGAGCTGCTGTGCGTCAGAGCGTTGGCAATGGACTTGGGCACCGTAGCCGAGATGAGGCAGAGGTCCGTGAGGGACAGATTCCTCAGGAAGAAGTACATGGGCGTGTGGAGGTGCGGGTCCAGGGTGGTGATGACCACGATGAGCCCGTTCCCCAGCAGGGCGCACAGGTAGACCAGGGAGAAGAGCAGTGGGTGCAGGAAGCCCATGTTCCCGTGGGTGGGGAACCCCAGGAGGACGAATTCTGTCACTTCCGTGAGATTCATCCCCATTGGAGACATCACCTGTATCACACCTCAAGAGGATTAAAACGACTTTACCATCGGCCAGAGCTGGACTCTGGGCGTTTATCTGCATGTGGCCAGCACTGACTTCCCCTCGTGGTCACTCTCCGGGCCCTCCTGAGCGTCTTCACCCCACAGGGCCCCCAGTTCCTGCTCTGCTCGACCTCGTGGCCTCAGTGACTGGAAGGTGCCGCCCTTGTCCACGCAGCTGTGACGATGCTGAGGGCAGAGAATCCACTGACTCAGCTGCTGAGCAAAGTCTTTTTCCCAGACTCAAAGCATCAGGATGTCCACCCCTAACCCCGCCCCACACTGATCCTCCCCGTCCCCTCCTCTCCCGTCACCAGCCCCCAGGTCAGCTCACCTCCCAGGAGTGGGACACTCAACCAGCCTTAGGGAATGTGAACAGGTGAGGGTGACCCCAAATCCAGCCTGTTGATCTTCCAACTGCCAAGTCCCCACAAAACTCCACGCAGGCCCATCTCACAGGCGCACAGTTAGAGACTCAGTGGACACGGCCCCTGGTGAATGTAGGATTATTACGGTGACATAGTTGTACAAAATAATTGCACACATTGGTGGAAATCTTCCCGGTAACTTAATAAAAAGAAGGAAATAAATCAGGATACTTGGTGGGCAAAGATGTAGACATCATCTGAGTGATATAAAACATGTTTATAATAATGAATTAAGTTGTGACATATATTTCTTCCTGTGCAGAATCACTGACAAGCCCTGAGAGGTGGAGTCAGGAAAAACCCAGATCCTTACCGTGAACAGACAGGTGTCCACACTGTTTTCTCTTCGTAAGAGCTGTGAAATGGTCAACACCGTGACTGTAGAGTTAATCGCCTTTCTAGTTGTAGATAAACGAGACGACAGACTTGTATGTCTGTCGTAATATTTAGACAAAAGCATCACATTCTGATTTTTTAACAATAAGTATCGTGTTTAATTTCCTCTGGAATTTCTTCATCACAATCTAATCCCATTACTTGTTGTGATTTTATTAGTACCCAAAACACACTCAGTGTGCTGAATGGTAAAATGCCCCTCATGAAGCAATAATGTCATTTCTGCCAAATCTTGTAATATCGTAAATGTACTAAAAATCAGCATCTTTGAACAGTTTAAACCGAAGGTGACTGTATCTTGTCTCATTTAGACTCAAGCAGGATAACGCAACAGTGAGACCTTGACCATCTCCTGTACCTTCAGAATGTGCTCGTTTTCGCTGTTTATAAAATGAGTATTTTAACCACTGTGCTTTCTCCAGTCTAAAATGAAGTTTGAAATCTAAAACTTTTAAGTCAGAATGATTTCTGTCATGGAAACTGTTTAATAACTGATACCTGCAATATGGGGAGAGAGGAGTCCCAGCTGCCTTGTGGAGTCTCTTCTCTGAGGTTGTCCCCTCACAGGACAGAGGGCGTCCTGGTCTCTCCCTCCATGGCCGCGGCGTGTGTGGGTCCTCTGGACACTCCCAGGATCCACCCTCTGTCCTGCTGCCGCTATTTGACCTCTGGGGCTGGCGTCTGTGAGTTGATCACTGTCCAAGACTCCATCCCTCAGGGACTTTGTTCCAGGGGGACAAGTGTACATGTCTGGTTGACTGTCTTAATTGCGTCATCCTACAGCACAACCCAGTGATAATTAGTGTACTCGGTCCGTGGATGTGATTTTCCTTGTGGTTTACTCCTGTATGGAAAATAATATAAAAATAATCATTTCCCGGTTCCATTCATCATCTGTTGTGTCTGCTGTGGTTGGCGCCATCATTAAAAGCAGTGGAATGAGTCCATGTCCCAGAGAGCTGGACAGTCACCACCACCACTGTGTGCCCTTCATGGGGAGACCTTGAGAGACAGGACGAGGGGAGGATGAGGGAATGATGGAGGCAGGAAAGAAGGGAAAGAAATGAAGAAAGGTGGGAGGAGCAAAAAGAGGGAGAGTGGGGAGGAGAGACAAATTGAAATTCAACAGAAGTGAATGACCAAGGGCAAAACTACCAATTTTTCTGAAGAAGTAATTTGTAGTAGTCTCTCAAAAGTTGTTTATTCATGGGGTTACTTTTCCATTGTCAACACCTGTAACTGTGCAGTTAGTTTAGAACTGTTGTTTATGTTACAATAATTTACTTTTATTCTTAACAAAATAGAGTAGATTATTAGGGTTTCTCACATGATGTCATATGACTTGTGTTTACTGTCATAATTATAGTGATGCCATATACTTGGAAACAGAAATTTATTATGTTTTGAGTTTTTCTTCTTTGTTCTACTTTCCTTGTTCTAGTGCATACTCTTGGCTCCTTGTCCTAGATTAACTGTCCATCTAGATGTGGGTGTATTTCTGGACTCTTATTATGTTGCATTGGTCTCTATCTGTTTATGTCCCAGTACCATGCTGTTTAACTATTATAGCTTTACTGTGTAGACTGAGCCCGGAAGTGTGTGCTGCCTCCATTCTTCCTCATTTTAGTCAGGATAGTTTTGGCTGTTTTGTGTCTTTTGTGGTTCATTGTACATTTCAGTAACTTCCGTTTCATAGCCTTGAAGAATGCCATTGAAGTTTTTATTGGGATTACAATGAATCTCTGAATTGCTTTGGGTCACAGGGGCATTTTGTAATGTCAGTTCTTCCAAGCAGTGAACGGAGAATATCTTTACATTTCTTTTTCTTTTCTTTTCTTTTTTTTTAATAATGCCTTACTGTTTTCTTTGTGTCGTCACCTCCTTTGTTAACATTTCTCCTAGGTAGCTAGTTTTATGATTATAAGTGGCATTGTTTCCTTAATGTCTTTTCTTTTAGTTAATTGTTTGCATGTAAGAAGCTAACTGATTTTCATGTGTTGATTTTGTAAGCTTCCAACTGCAGTGAAGTGGATCATTGTTTTAATTTTTTTTTGGTGTTGACTTTAGTGTTCTAAGCATATATTATGTTGTCTACAGCAAGTTTAATTGTGTTTAAATATTTAAATTCACACAGCACTGAGACAGTTCATGTTTTATTAATTAAAAAATTTTAGTTAATTTATATAAAGCAAGTGTAGGCAAAGAATAGTTGCAGTGTGTGTTTATAATGGTCTGATCAATCTTCTTAATTCAATACATGTATTGTTACCTCATTATGCCTCATAATTTATTGACCAATTAACTATGACAGTATCAAGAATTCATATTAACAAAGTTATTTATCATCAGAAAAAAAATGTGAATTATTTAAAAGAACAGTACTACGTTGTCACCCCAGTAACTGAAAGATTGACATTTTGCAAAGTTTCTAACCATAACTGGCTGGCTTCCAAATTCCCCTTGTGCCCACATCCCTGAGCACCTGGGCGGGAGGCAGGTCAGCCTGACGAACTCCTCACAGGGCAAACTGTTGACAATGAGTGAAATGATCTGATGTCCAATTGGAACTGATTTTATCACGACATATTAGGTGTGAAGTTTTACAAATATTGGATGCCACAGATAGAAAAGTAATGATCTAGTGCAGTCAGCAACGCGGAGGTGAGGCCACACAGGGCCACACGCACGGGGGCATTACGTTCCCAAATCTAAATCTTTCCGATTCTTTACGTCTTTACATCTATAAATGACAGCGTTATTTTATTGTAAGCACATCCGATGTGTTTTATCATTTGAACAACTCCAAATGGAAACACAGTCACTCTGGGTAAGATTTCCTGTGATAATGTGCCCAAATGTACATTGTACTCAAATTCCCAGGCACCCTAGGTAATTAAATTGGGGATAAACACTCAGGTACAGTGGAGTGTAATGTTGTGAGCGCCATTCCTCAGCTGATTCTGGGTAATAGAGTGTTGTGTATTCTGCTATCTATTATTTTGTTTTTACCTTTAGAGCTTCCTAAGTTCTCTTATTGTTTCTCAAAAATCCCTGCCCTGTGTATTTTAGTAATTTTTTAGTAGTTACACTGCACATGAAATTAACAGCTCTCACACTCACTTTCTCCCTTCCGGTGTCCACCATGCGCTGAGTGTGTTTATGTCTAGTGGGGGCGGCTCTCCACACCAGGGCTGACAGGGGTCTCCATCAAGTCACGTGTGAGCTCCTGATCCACAGTCGGTCGTGACTGCTCAGATTCTAACTTGAATCCCAAGGCCTGATTTACGCCATGAAGGCCTCACTGGCTGAGTAAAGGGGCGTCTGTTCCAACCGTGGCCTCTGACCACACACGTGACCACGAGGGTCAGTGACATTAAAGGGGAAGCTCCTTACAGGCGGGAGACACTGACCCAGCCTGAGAACTTCTGCTGAAACTGAGATGAAACCAACCATTGCCTCTCTAGGCCGAGAGCTACAGAAATGGAGAACAGCAAAAAGTGGCTGGAAGTTCAGTTCCCTCCACTATACATGCAATATTAAAAAACACCCATGTGTTAATAAGAGCAGCAATCAATGCTAATAGAGTATATGAGCAGCATACTGTACTGAGTCATCTTTATTTAAAAAGAAATATTTTTAGATTATACAAAAGAATTACATCTAATTAGAAAAACATAAAGGTCAATATATCATGAAATTTTAAAATAAGAATCTTGTAATGGAGTCATGAGCTCATCTTCCCAATTACCTCTTGGTGAGTGTCCCCTTCATCAGTCTCCCCACAGCCGTCTTCATGGCCTGGTTTCTCAGACTGTAGATGACGGGATTAAAGGTGGGGGGCACCACCGTGTAGAACAGAGAAATGACCAGGTCAGACATGGACGGAGTCCCTGAGGTCGGCTTCAGATAAGCAAAGAGCCCAGCAGAGACAAATAGCACCACAACCAGCAGGTGGGGAAGGCAAGTGGAGTAGGCCTTGGCCTGACCTTCTGTGGTTGGAATCTTCCTGACAGTAGAGAAGATGTGGACGTAGGAAATGACGATGAAAATAAATAGCAGGTACTCAACACTGCAGTAATAGTAATGGGGACAAGTTCTGTCATTAAATTAACTGACCAGGAAATAACACAAATATGGCAATGGGTTGTCTTGGGCTAGACGTAGTAATGATGTTATTTTACATGACACAGATGTCAAATAGCGTTTGTGCCAAACTTAGAATTATTAAAAGGAATCTGACAGGGAATGACGTCACAGCCCCAGGACATGAAGACTGTGATTTCATACTTTCATTGAAATGAATATTAATTTGAATGATTCTGAAACACATTTCATTCTGAAATTTAAATAGATTAGTCAGGTCTTGTGCTTAACTACATTTTTTTATGATAAGAGTAATATTTTCATGGACTTAATACGTCAGGGTCAGTTGGGAGAGTCTGCAGATACATTGGCCTGCTCCGGAGAAGGTGTTGAGAGGATGAAATCAGGTGCCCGCTCAGGGTCTCAGTGTCAGGGAGACAGTGATGAGACACCCCACCCCCGCTGTGTCCTCAGACCCCGCAGACCCGCAGGGATGGACACACAGCCGGCGTCAGCTGCATGATGTTTTACATAATGAAAAAACATAGTTCCAGAAGTAGAAGAACAGTGAACTTCAGTGTTTTCTATGAGAAAGTCAAGCAGCAGCCCTGGTGTAAGACACTGAGATACCACTGGGCAAACTAAGGGACCTAGCAGGAAACACACACCCACAAATGTCTTTAATATTAGAAATTTTTAAAGTAGAGATGTTGTCCTTGAAAATTAATTCATATAATCCTTTTTGAAATTGCTACATCAGGAGAGTGATTTCACGTCAGCTTCAAACAGGACGTGATGGAAGCATCCCCTTCAAGGACAGGTTGTAATCACAGACTCTGATTCCCCGGGGACGCTCCATCCCTCCATCTTGGGCAGATTCAAGTGGAGTTTCTCCATGTCCTTTGACAGAAACATGAATTTCTCTTAGAGGAATGATTCACCCTTAGGAAATGTGAGGTTGGCGGACCTCTCAACTGTGAGTCCCTCCCCCCATGCAGCACGGGGTCCTTGGTGGACACACAGGCTGCGGGAACCGAGCGCCCAGACGGGGGTCCAGGGCCGTGTGCTCTGCGAGGACAGACCCCCTTCACTGGGCTTCATTTGAGGTAAAGTTGGTGACGTGTGAGTTCTAGCACATTCTTTTACAACAAATAAGCAATTTTGAAACATGAGCTGGAATTCACGAAACATGAACACCACACAGGTAGAGGTGTGACAAAGGATTGCATTATTTAGGAAACTGCGGCTTATGGAAGAACACCGGCTTATGAATTTCAGCCAAAGAAAATCCCAGGTGAGAAGACTTTTTCCTTGGTGAATGAAGACATGCAGAGTTACAGGGAAAATCTGGATAAATGAGGGGGTAATTGAGGATGTTATATCTCAATTCTTGGTGTATTGAACATTTAGGAGTCTCCCCACAGCCATCTTCATGGCCTGGTTTCTCAGACTGTAGATGAGGGGATTAAAAGTGGGGGGCACCACCGTGTAGAACATAGAAATGACCAGGTCAGACATGGATGGATACTCTGAAATTGGCTTCAGATAAGCAAAGCATCCAGTGGAGACAAATAGCACCACAACCAGCAGGTGGGGAAGGCAAGTGGAGTAGGCCTTGGCCTTACCTTTTGTGGACGGAATCTTCCTGACAGCAGAGAAGATGTGGACATAGGAAATGACAATGAAAAAAAAATAGCAGATACACCATAATGCAGTGATGAGAATTATGACAAATTCTGTCATTAAATTTCCTGAGCAGGAAATAGCCAGTAACTGGGGGATGTCACAGAAGAACTGGTGTACCACGGTGGACCCACAGTAGGACAAGGAGAAGGTTCCAGCTGTGTTCATCACAGCGAGGACACACCCACCCAGCAAGGACACAGCTGCCAGCTGCACACACCTGTCCCTGCTCATGAGGACCTCGTAGTGCAGGGGGCGGCAGATGGCAGCATAGCGGTCAAGGCTCATCACCGTGAGCAGGTGCAGCTCTGCCCCTTCTGAAATGAACATCGTAAAGACTTGGACCACACACCCCGGGAACGAGATGGAGCTGCTGTGCGTCAGAGCGTTGGCGATGGACTTGGGCACCGTGGCCGAGATGAGGCAGAGGTCCGTGAGGGACAGATTCCTCAGGAAGAAGTACATGGGCGTGTGGAGCTGCGGGTCCAGGGTGGTGATGACCACGATGAGCCCGTTCCCCAGCAGGGCGCACAGGTAGGCCAGGGAGAAGAGCAGTGGGTGCAGGAAGCCCATGTTCCCGTGGGTGGGGAACC